>VTPC01091020.1:0-16687 GCA_011009095.1 Ignelater luminosus | reverse complement strand
GGGGAAAACAATATGGGTTCTTTTGTTATAGTTTCTGAGAAAGTTTTTAATTTTGATAAACATTCCTTTATAACATTGTTTGATATTGTCAAAAATAAAGATTCTTTACTGTTAGGCAAGATTCATATTTTTTTACACACCTTGTATATGACTGAAACATTTTTAAATGTGATAGTGACATTTTAGGTTTTAGACCATGCAGAACTTTTTATAAAAAATAACTTTTTGTCGTAAAACTAATAATAAAAAAATTGCCATATGGTTCCAACTTAAGTAGACACACTGTATAACCTATAACTTTAGAACTTTCATAACCATTAAGATTACCAATCCAAGCAAATAATTTGTTTACTGGAAACCCAGACTATCACCTCAAAATTCTTATTTTTTACTCTGTTTTTTTTTGGTGCTTGTATTGAACCAACAATTTTTGTGTTACATAATCTACTTCACTAGCATCTTTCTGGCCATTTAAGGCTAGTGAAGAGAAACTCGGAAGCTTCAAAGCAAAAGTAGAAAAACTAAATAACTTTTCATAGCCATCTAAAAATTACAAGATTATTATATCTTTCAATAGAAAAATTTGGTAGGAGGTACTGTTGAGTTCTGAAGCTCAACACTTACAACTATCTTAATCGTCATTCTTTATTGTAGAAAGCAAAACAGAACATGTAACTGTTTAGGATGATTGTAACAGTTCTGACAGATGAAGTATTTAAGAATCCTAATTCTTCGGATACCTTCCTCTTATTACTTGTAAACCATATCATTTATAATTTTGCTGAATGTTTATTTTACAATCAATACACATTTCTGAAGCTTCAAATTGTCTATCTTGATGTACTAGTGTCTTCGACAATCACCTCAGTGATACTAAAGATCACATCAAAGGCTCTAAAAGTTTTGCCTTTTTTTCTAAACTTTGTATTTTTGTAATTCTGCTTTGCTCTCTACAAAGCTAGATTTTAACAAATTGATTCAACTAGGAAACTCTTTTTGATCTTTCTAGTACTTTTAACATTTTACACAACTCTTTATGAGTTGTGGCAGTTAGAAAAGATTTATTTTAGAGAAAAGCTTATTTTATGTACCTCTGAACGATCAAAGAAATTAATTTCAGAATTACTAATCGATGGAGAAACAATACTCACAAACAGATCTTTACTAACCACTTTTGTAGAAGATGTATTAGGTTTCCTCCTTAATTCAATCAGAGAAGAAATAGAAAAAAAATTATAGGATGCAACGTTAATAATTCTACTACGTGAACGTAATTTAAAAGGATTAATAAAGGAATGAATCTCGATAGTTCATAATTGAACCCACAAGTATGCTTGGAAATAACAGTGAACCACGGTAAAACCAATATGCAGCAGAAAACCACCTAAAATCAGGGAAGTGACGCCAGGTACTTGCTTCTATCATGAAACGACATCGCGATACACCACAGAATTAGGGTTTTGTATCGAGGTTATACACTAGTAAGATTTATCTTTTGTGTTTAATTAGCAATCTGTTTTTAAGGTTGGTTTCAAAAACCCAATTTTTTCTCTCTTAGCAATAGTATTTGTGTGCGTTATGTGAGGAAAAGAAGAAGACAAAAAACATTTAATTAGAGAAATCTAGTTGCAGTAATATTAAAATAAACAAATGTCACTCTCTGTTTTATACGTTTTGATATGTTGTATCAAGCGTTTTTAATTAATTGTAATTGTCCTATCCTAAAATGCACCTTATTTATCACTAGTATTTTTAATTAATTCTACTTCATTAATGGGTAATACTCATTTTTTTGATATTTGTAAAATATAGGATTATTTTGTTAGCTACGCTAGTACATATATTCAACAACTTACTCCCAATAGGTAGGTTAACTTCAACGTTACTTCTGTGTCTCCCCTAAGTAACATTTTACTCGAAATTTAGGAGGTAGAAACGCTCGAAAAGCAAAGTACCCTTTTAAGAATTCTTTGACCTTCTAAGTGACACTTTATGGAAAATCTCAAAATTCAATATTAAACTCGTAATAGGTATATTTTACATTGTATACACATCCCAAACATCTCCGTTGATAATCGTAGAGCATGCGGCAACGTGACATAAAGGAAATTATTCAAAGGAAATAGTCACCTTAACTTTATCTACAGGAATCCGTAAATGTCTAATTCGTATTCGGCATTTGAACGAATTCGTGAGATATGACGGTAGGTATTAAATGATCCGGGAACTTCGGTAACGATTTGTGATGATATACGAGAGACTCTATCTGGTGCTATAAAGTTAAAAGCGTTGATTAATGTCCGCGAAGGCAATTACAACGCGAATCTGCTAACATAATCATTTACGCACCCACTAAACGGTACAGGAACAGAACAGTAATCGTTAAACTAATGTTCCTCTATATAACTTGTATGGGGAGGTACGTATTGAATGACAATGCTTGTATGTAACCCTCCCCAACTGGCAGTTTAGATAAAAATTGGTCCCTAGAGAATGTAACAGCAATAATAATTTTGACGAAAATGTCAATACGTACCGGGTATGCTTTTTAAATTTTTATTTAAAAAAAAGTGAATGGAGTTGAACTTTTTGTATATTTCTTTTATTGAAAACAGCAGCAACACGCGGTAGATATCCTGTAGGGTTTATCAGAAGGCAAATCGTAATATTATTGAGCACCATCTGTGCTAATGGATTATATAGGTAGAAAAATTCAGTAAAAGAAGATTAGGAAAGAGAAAATGAAATATTTAATTAAAATTGGTCGCAAGGAGTAATAAGCGAAGCGGAATAAGGATAAAAATAAAAATCATATCTTCTTAAATGTCAAGGAGTATTTAATTTATTAAACTGGTCCTGTAGAAATATTTTTGAAGTGTTAATTTCTTCCTGAAGTTTTTTGAATTTTGTTAAAAATTGTAAGTTCTGTCTCAGATTTCATTTTTGCTTATTGAATTGAAGTTTACTCAAATAAAAATTTGAAAAAAAACTTGATTTATTTTTTATTTAAGAAAAAAATTACATTTTATATAAATTCTTAAGAAAAGAGAAATTTCTAATGTACTTAACAAGTACAACAAATTCTAAAATCTAGTACATACCAAGTAATGTCAATATATTAACTTGATGTGAAGAAGAGAAATTTGAAAACTCGTGCTCACCTGAAACAAAGAGATTACTTATTAACACATAATATTTTTAAAAATTATAAAATAGTTTTATGTTATCAAAAATATTATGCAAGTGTAACCTTAAAGTTACAGAATGCCTAAATCGATTGAAAGATCCGATGAGATTTTACAACAAATAATTGAATAACGCTGACCCTGGTAGGTTTAGAGCCCCATAATACTCATTACTGTGTTTAACAATCGATCAGGAACAAGGAAATATGGAAATGTGCAAGGTATCCTACGTAGTAAAAAATATTTAAGCTACGTCATCACTTTTTTATGAACACCCTGTGTAATCAAAAATAATTCTAGAAAATACAGGTAAATTGTGTGGTTGTCATTACCTATTCTTTATCACAATTCTTGCATACGCATATGTTATCGTAATGTTAATTTTATAATTAAGAAAAACGATGCTTAAATTGATATACCATTAAAACAAGATTTATCAATTTTACTATCAATAATAATTTCTTTAAGACTGGATAAACATAAAGTTCTTTTGTAACTCAAATACAAGAAACAAATATAAATTTTTAGTTCATATTTCTGCTGTTGAACGTTTTTGCCAGGTTTCTATAGTGTTTGTTACATTAGTAATGTCTAGATGTCACTATTATTGTTTCCCGCGTGTGATATATTCGTAACGGGATATTATAAACGAAAGAAGTATTAAATAGTTGCTTGAGTTTTATAGTTCAAAAAACAGGTTTCTTGTCTCCAGTGTAGAAGACGTTTGATTTTATTTTTAATAAAAAAAATGAAATCTTTTTTAATATGAAAACGGTGCAATATGAATGTATACAAAATGTATAAGCGGAATCTGATTTAATAGATGGTATATACATGTAATAATCTACTTATTTTAGAAGCTTTGTATTTGCTTTATTAACACGCTTGTTTTCAGAGCTGGCGATACTAGAAAAAGTAAAGTGAATGAAAAATGTAACTTATCAATTTATATTATTTCCTACAAAACAATTCATCCGAACGCAAAACATCCTTTTGTTATCTGCCTGTACAAAAATGACATTTATTGAGTTTAAAAGACCGTAAAATCGGATTTGAACCAAATGCTCGTGAAAGATTATTGTTGAGATTTCCAAGTGCGTTCGTGTTTTTCTACTTAAAACTGGATAAATTCGTAAACACGTTATAGGAAGTTGATTTTAAGATACCTATTTTCTGATGAAGAGATCAAAGAGTCAACTTCAATACATTCGCTTGACAAACAGAATACTTAACAACCTGCTCTAAAGACAGTAATACAGATTTGGATTAGATTTTCGTTTTAATGCAACAAAATTTTTCTGGTCGTCTAAATCTCACAAAAGTGGTTAATTCACCATTTTAACTAATAATTTGTTTTTTAAGATTGTTTCTTTTTGTTATACAAACAGAACACGTAATTGCTTGCTACAACAACTACAATAATTTTTCTTCATGTTTTATGCAAGTTCTGCATTCTGTGTAAACCAAACTTTATTGTGTAAGTGTTATTTGCAGATAGAGCTGTATCTCGTTTCCTAAAAACAAATTTTACGCAGAATGTAAACTACACGCATAAGGAAGGAAAATGTAAATTAAGTCTTGTGTAAACAATAATAAAACTAAAAAAGGTTTACATCTGTGCCATGTGACTCTCAAGCGTGATAGAATATTATGTTAAAACTTAATAATTTTAATGATGAGACCGAGTGATAGTAACCTTTTACATTTGAAACAAGATCAAATATTATTACGAAACTTTAACTTTCTCGCTACCCTTGGAGTTTTTCTTCTAAAGTATTTTGATGTAGCAAATTTCTTATTACTCGTTTCATTTAGTATCTTTAGAACAATTATTAAATTTTACATAGAACTTAATAGTTTAATTTAGGAGATATGCACAAACTTTCCTCTGCATCACTGAACTTCATTCTTGCAATGCAAGGACGTCCACTCAAAAGCTATCCAAAATAGCTGAAGTAGACATATATAACAAAAGATTTTAAAATTCAAACACACTGTAGGAACTGGAGTTCTTTAACCAAGTGTGAAAGTAACGTGTAAAAGGTTTCTCAATTCACAGCAATTATAGGGAATGTGGAAAAAAGTGAAAGCCATCGCCACTAAGACAAGCCCCCCGCGGAGATATTTTCTATCCAGACGGAGAAGGTTTTCCTAGAGGTGTTAAGGATGGATTTTTTGTTTTCGTTGGGTACTAAAAAGAGGTAGACATCAAAGGAAATAGAGTAGAAAAAAAGCGTAGGTAGCAGCATGAACCTATTGAACACCACAAGAGGTCCGCAGAACCCTTCAAGATGTAATGTTATTTTAAAATTCGCACTAAATCCGTCCCTGTCTTTCAATTTTGTTCAGGTATTTGTTTTCCCGACGTGTAATATTTAAATTATTTCATTCTATAAACGAATGTTTGTTACAATGTTATTCTAAAGAATTGATAATTTTGTGGTCTCGACTTCTGGGCTCCGGTAGACGTGCCTTTTGCTATTTTCCCATATAAAATTCTTGGAACCTTAGTCGCGAAAATTGAAGTCACGCAGTCTCGATTGAGTCAGGTTTAAACTGGTAAATCTACGAAGTGGAATTTTCCATTGCCCCATAAGACTCTCTGCATTTTTAACCTGTTAGGGCGTGCATCTGACTTTCCAACCCCACTCCAGTAAGTACACATTGCGTCACAGGACACGCAGAGAGGATAGGCATTACGTTGATAGTTGCGTACTCGAACGATCGTGCGGGTTAATTTCGGCGTTACCCCTACAAATTGAAGCGATTCTCTTAGTAAAAAAGAGATCGGGTTCGAGAAATTCTATTTCGTCGGTTCTTTGTCGTTTTATTCACGGAGGAAAGCCGGTTTGTTTACCGAAAAGCGGTGCTTTGAAAGCTTTGTTATTGTGGAGGTGTTTTTGCTTCAATTACAGTTACGCTGGTATTTCCCAGGAAATAAAAATTGTAGAGGGTAGAAACGCAACAATTTTGGTCCCGTTGGTGCAACGTTAAAGGGTCTGTCGAGAACAGAAACTGCCCGCCTCGTAAAGACTTGAACTGTGTGTGTATTACATTTTGGAAGTTCCGTGATCCGAATGGACTAAGTAAACTTAAAGAGCGTTTGAGACTCAAAGTAATTTTAGTTTATAAAGCTGGTGTATAAACACTTGGATTTTATTCTTGTGCTTTTTGGTTATTGTTAACAACAGTGATTGTTCTTTGAAACCTAAGTTCCCTTGAACATTGGTGGGGACCAGGCAAACGTGAATGAGCTGCTGTCATTGGGAATCAGAGACCTGCACATATCACCTGGAAGAAAGATTGCCGTTATAGTAAGAAAGACCTGTTTTGTTTTGTTATCTGAGTTTTAATGATTGTTTCATTAGATAAAAGACTAGGAGAACGTGGAAAATCTGAAATATTCCATACGAAAACCTTGCTTAGGCAAGATTAGTTTCGTATTTTCTCATTGAATTATAATATTTACGAGTAATATTTTTAACTAATTTGTAACAGGAACCTTCCCAGGTAATTTTAGCTGGTGTTTGTTAAATTATTGCAACATAATTAATAACTTTTGACTACTGCTTTTCTTTGTTATTAGATATAAAGTTTATTTGTTGCTATTTCAAAATTCATTGTCAAGTTTATCTTGTTTTAATTAGTTTAATATTTAGATTTTGGCCTTTTGTTCCATATTTTGAAATTTTAACGTAACAGAATTATTTCTCTTTGTTTATTGTAATAACTTGTTTTTATTGTTATTTTCTCATTATTTGTTTATCAACTTTGTTGTCCAGTGAAGAAATTACTTCATACCTTTTATTGATATTCTTTCGTAGTGTTATTTTGTTTTTTTTTATATTCTTGTTTATGTGTGTTTAACTCTTTTTTTATTATTGATTTAATAAATGTAAGAAAGGTCGAATATTTACATTTTGTTTTCTTTGTAAGCGGATCTCTGGTCCAGACGAAGCAGCGTTAATTTCGTTACTTTGTTCGTTTGGCTATTAAAAAGCACGGGGGTGCTTAGTCTAGATTTCAATTAAAGGTCAGATACCTTTGTTCAAGAGAGAAGTAAATATTAAACTGGTATTTCTTTCTTGGATCTGTTTTTAAAAAGAAGGAAGTCTTCAGAGGACTTCCTTGTCAAAATTAATTAAGACAAATCACGTGTTTATACAGTTTTTTTTTGTTCGTGTTGAGTCTCAATTGTGAAACGTTGAAGCGAGTTTTAATAAAGCTGCCACGAGGTAAGTTACACACAGGGTGAGGTTTCGCAAGAAGCCTATATACAGGGTGTCGGATTCACGAGTAGTCGCGTGACCGATCATCGCAACCCTTCGATCTACGACTGCTGGCGCCCTCTTTTGTAAACATCTATTAGTTTAATAAGAGTTTTGGAAATCGGTGAGCTTCTCTTTGTGCGGCTAGGTAAGTTCATTTGAGAATCCACCCCATCTGCGGCAAGAGCTACGGGATTTAACATCTACCATTGCTTTGGACGGGACTTGTGCATACTTTTGAGCATTTTTCCGTTACAAAGACTCCGCAACACTCCCAAAGGCATCTTCCGAGTCAATATTCCCACGTGATTTCAGAATCGTGTTACCGTAAAAGAGATAGTACTTGGATTATTCTGGGCATCTTGTCATAGCGAAACGAACTAAAGGTTGTGGCTGCGAAAAGTGATAATGCCAAAGTTGTGGGCGAATGTTGTACTGAATATACATTTTAGGATGTTTACGAGGTTATTCTGAAAGAAGACAGCCGAGGAATGTTCTATTTTGGAATTTCTGTCTGGTGCCAAAGCAATGCGGAGGACCTCTCAATTATACAATCTGTTCTGTTAGATTTCCTTTTTTACGTGGTGGAATTAAAAATGGGCATTTACTAAAGATATCCGGGCTCAGTCGTAAATCTTTACCGATAGACGGAGATTATTCTTCTTTTAGGGCCGCTTGGTTAGACTGTCAGAGGGTACAACAGAAAAGGTATACCTATAGCTGAAGATTGGTCAGATGTAGGTTTTGTATGTTTGAATACTTTATCCCAACAAGTTAAATGTTGTACTGAAGTAAGAAACCACAAGGAAAGGTTGAAGGTGAGAATACCGAAGTTCTAAGAAAATTGATTTGATTCTGGAAGGATGTTTATGACGGTAAAAGATTGGTTTGGTATTATAAAACACTATACGTAATTGTATTATTACCAAATTATCACCAATAATAAATGTTCAGAAAGATAAATGAGCTTGAAGTCGTGGTTAACTTCAAATGGGTAAGTTTTTGAATGCCCACTATTTTATTATATGGATTACAATTTTATATTTAATAGAGAATGAAAACCACTTTAATAATAAAATTATTTAAACTAAAATTTGTTCAACTAACATTTTATATTTTTAAAGTAAAATTGTTAGATTGATATATATATATAGTTGAAACAGAAGACGCAGTAACAAGATAAAATTGTATTTTGACATTTGGTAAACAAGTGTTATTTATAATTTGATTTAATAGTCGCTATTAATTAAAAGTAAAACTAAAAACAATAAGAAATTCCGTTGAAATATATTTTTGTTCAACATTTAGATCACGAACAGACTTACAACTTTTAATCTACCAGATGACAGCAAAAAAAATTAAGAGATAGTTTCAGATTTTCTATTTTGTCATTAAACAAAATTGAATTTATTATTTTATTTTTATCGTAAAACATATTTTATAAACCTTTTCCTTACAGAAAGCATTTTTCTCCGCTTTTATTAAAAAGGTTTTTGAACTTCATTCATAAAATCATCTTCAATTTCTCGTTCGTTTGTATTTGCCTTTTTTCTTCTCACGTATCAAATAAAAAGGGACAAACGTTAAATTAATATCTATGAGTCCATTCTGCGGTTGCAATATAACTTCAAAGATTTCTTGAATCAATATAATACTCCCACACATAAATGTGCTCCACATACAGGTAAAATAGAGACATAATAAAAACGAACCGAAATAAGAAGCCAGGCAGTTAGATGCAAAACATTTCTTTAGTCTCCAGGCACCCACGATTATATTTATTGGTAAAAATTTGTTTTTTATATTATATTAAATTTGAGTTGTTATAAAAACTTGCAAAATGGAATTGTAATTGCTTGTGTTTGAATAAAAAACTTGCGAATTCTTAAAAAGTACAAGCTAGCAATCAAAGCATGAACTTTCTAAATAAAGTTTAAAGGCTATGTTAAAAAAAATTAATTAATAGACATTACGTAGAGTAAAAAAAAATTTAAATTTTAGTAGTAAACAGTGGTAAAACGACGTGTGTTATTGTATTTCAAACTATCTTAATTTGGTATATCAACATATTAACTGGCAATATTTTTATTTTTGCAATAACAGGTAAAATCGTGACTGGAACCTCTGATGAGTTAGTCCCCTCCAGAATGTGATGAAATATATGTATCAAAGTATACGATATATTATCCAACTTATCAGCTAAGACTTTACCAAAACTCTTTACGGTAAATTATTATACCTAGTTTCCAATGTTTGTTTCCATCTATCACCATAGATACATGATCTGCACATAATTTTTGGAATCCATTCAGTAGGAAAATTTAGATTGAGGATTTCTATCTGCACACACATCTATATGTAATCGAATCAAATGTAAGGCCCGTTACATTTCCCCACACTACGTAATATCAATACTTTGGCGTATGTAAACTAAAATGTAGTATGTTCCTAAAAACAGCTCAATTCAGGAAATCATAAGAATGATAATGATCTGGTCCAAATGAAAATTAGTAAAATGTTTCCAAACAGCTAGATCTCAGAACAATATGCAATCGGTTTGTAGAACCTCAGATCTAACTCTGATCTGACAAAACTGCTATATTTCCAAAAAGATAACATACTTTCGAAATGGCACACATGTACATCACTCTTTATTAAAAGATCCATCTCTGCTTATCAAATCATTTGATATATTCATAACTAACTTTTTCTACTTTTCATTTTATAACTGTCTGTATTTATGCCAATCTATTGATGCCTATTAAAAAGAATCTTTTAGTTAATTTATTCTCGATAAACATATTTCTTTGTGATTACCTAAAAGCGTAATTTACAGTGAATCAGTGAATGCAAAGCAGACCAGTTGCTTAAATTTTAAAAACTTAGGGTTGTATTTAAAACCTAAAATTAAATCTAATTTTGAGCACCTGCTCTGGATCTTGGATCTTTTTACTGATTTTCTTCAATTGTTATCGTTCGAAAAATGTAAGCTACAATACTAATACGACTGTTGAGAAAACATCTAAAAACGATCCCAAACAAACTTTTGCTAACTTTTAGCAGAAAGAACCAACAAAGACGGATCTGTGATATTTGGTGCATAAATTTCATCTATTTGACCGACTACGGTTTTTACTGAGCGCAAAATATTTTTATTAGCATATTGTTAAACAACTAAAAATTTATATCTACTTGAGTTTAATTCGATTTTGCTCTATTAATCAGTAAATTAATTAATAATCTCACAATTTGATTTTATTTAGATGTACTGGTGAGTACACCCAGTAACACGGTCTGATATTACCTGCTCCGTGCGACATCATCTAAAGAAGTTCGCAAAACTGATCATACACAGAAATATTGAAGCAGAAAGAAAAACCAAAAACGCCCGGCAACCTGAGTTATAATGCTGGAGAAAAAAGGTAAATATTAAAACAAACTGGAATCTTTGGTGAAAATAATGTCGCAACTTATAAATATCAGTTTTGTGATATGTCAAGAAAGTTTCTGGTATCGTACGCTTAGAACTTTTAATTTTTCAAATTATTTGTTAAAAAAGCACTCCATAATTTACTTTAAATTTATAAAATGTCTGACGTAGACCTTCTAGCATACGTTTTGAAGAAGGCCGGCTTGTCTTGGAAAACTAATTGCTTTGTTTTGGTTTTTTAATTTTTTTGTAGGTAAGGGAACTCTTAAGCGGAACTAAGAACAGTACCAGTATAAAAGTTTTAAATACATCCAGTTTGCAAATGTTTAAGATAAACAGAACGACGATTGGTGTCACCCATTTATACTTAGTCGAAAGTTTCATTTTTATCCTTCTTGAGATATAACCAAAAGTTTTCGAAACAAGAGGATGGATGTTTTCTAGTTCATTTGGTCCCCTGGGGTAAACTATTTACAATAATTCTCAAAGTTCTATCTTGGAGTAATTTTTCATTTCGAAGATACGAACTAAATTGGAAAAATACCAGTACCAGTACTAAGAAATAAGTTTCATATCGACACCACTATCTGTTCTGAGATCTACAAGATGTCATTAAACCCAATTTCGCTGAATTGATTCTAACATATTTTTTTCATTTATAAAGAATATTCTCATGTCTGTAAGTACAAGAAAGTATCTTTCAAATTTAA
This sequence comes from Ignelater luminosus, assembly GCA_011009095.1. NCBI lineage: Eukaryota > Metazoa > Arthropoda > Insecta > Coleoptera > Elateridae > Ignelater > Ignelater luminosus. Next base: position 5,094 of record VTPC01091020.1, on the reverse strand, counting down.
AAAGCAAATTTAAGAGCTCATTAAACTTAAACTCAAATTGATTTAATTCTATTTTCAAGATAAAAAGGATTCTTTGAAATAAAAAGACAGACACGCTACATTCTAAAGGATATCAGATAGTTCAAATTGATATTTCATTGTACTTGTAAATCAGACTTTTATTTTCTATAGAATAATGCTCTTAAAATGTCAGATAGGGACAATTTATTGCTAGTAGTGAGGTGAGAAAATTCTTTCAAAGAAAGATTTCTAGCATGTTTTAATAAATAGAAGTCTTCTTTTTAATCATTTAATTAGCGGTATGTGACCTTTCCAAAGTTTAATGGTATGTCTCCGCGTCTCTCCATAAACTTCAACCTCCCTGATGCTTGCAGAGTTGAAGTTTCCTTGGTTCTTCAGTTTCTTGTTAAGTGTGTGGTTCGTTTTGTCGTCGACTTTTTCAGTGCTTTTCGTGTAAATCTTCTTTTGTTTGAGAAAAGCTCCCAGTGCAGTTTACCTAATTTACCTTGTCGCAAAGAAACCGTTACAGTATATGCTTTGTCCACAAGAAGATTGAAAGGGTTAGTTGTTTCTGTCCCATCCACGTAAATCATTGAATGAACTAACGCGAATTTATTTAATTCTCAACTCAGCTGTTGAGCGCTGGAAGAATACCCACAGAAAAACTCTCGAGAAAACACAATGGTTGATTATCTGTTTAACTCATTTCCGCACCATGAGTTGCCTCGAAAATTTCAAGCTAGACTGTCCTCGTTTGAAGAGCTAGTCTATAAAGGGTTATTAAGAATTGGACCAGCCATAGTGCGTTTAAGCAGTTACAACATAAGAGCGCATCTGTAACTAATTCATTAGTGCAATTGTGTTTTAAAGTGCAGCCTGTCGGATAAATGGATTACCTGACACAATTAAGTACGTAAGTTTCAGATTCTGTATACATAATATCCCAATTAACGCCTCTAATTCGCTATAGAAAGTCAGAATATTGAATATATGGGAAAAAATGTTTTGCGCATGGCCAACAAGTAAATACAATAAAAGAAAACGTGGCAGAAATTCCGGAGAATCAATCAATCAAAACAAGACAGGTTTTGACAATGCACATCATTACAATTCATCTCGGACATGATCATGATTAGGCCGTAGGAAGAGGGCAAAACGTAAAGTACACACGTATGTAGATATGTTTAGCGCGATGAACTTAAAGTCAAAAGCTTTTAATATTGAAGTAGGTCAAGATTATTACACATGCATTAAATAAAATGGCGTTGCATTAAGGGCAATCTTTTTATTACTTAATTATTTATCTGCCGGATAATGTCATGGTAATCATTATTATAACAATGAAATTATATCTGTAGCTACTGCCTTTTGAATAAAGTTACAAGGAGATGGAGAGAAGGCCCTTAAATTAATAATACAAATTACAAAATATATTTGTTTTGTAAAATGTTTCAGAACAGTGTCATCATGGAACAGACATGGCACAAATTAAACTTATAAATGTAAAAATCAATGCAATGCAGTGGTAGGGAGGATGTTGTAATACTAACTTTATGATTTCATTTTTGTTAATCAAATAAGATTGTAACTTCTTATTATACGTTTGATAAATTATCTTGATATAAATTTAACATGGAAAGGTGCTAATTCCAAAAAAGCATTTATTAAATAATCGTTTTCGGTCCTTTAATAAAGATTAAAAGGTTCAGGGTTGCAATAAACTAACTTCCTTTTAATAGAAAATTAGAAAAGTTTATTTTTGTGCTTTACGATTACAATTTCAAAATTACATTGAGTAATTAAGATTAATTAGTTTTATTATTGTACTAATAACAATCGATTTAATGATAATATGTACTTCACATTACTGATTTTCTAAATTATGTTACTATCGTCTATGGACAATAAGCACTAAAGTACTTTCTTTGAAACTGATTATATTTGCAAGATAAAGTCTTGATTGGTTCAACGACACATGGAAAGCACTTAGGAAACTTGATTCGACAGAATATTGTAGCATTACTTGGACAGCCACACAACTGCATTTCCTCGGGTAAACTTTCACAGATACCCTCTGCATAGATAATTCGAGGCATCCTATGAACAGCTGATTCACAAACGTAGTAAAATACTATCAATATCACCACTAAACATGACTTGTTCAACATAATCTTTAAATATTGTTATCCAATTAACAAATACCTGTAACCTTATCAGTAATTAATGGGCTAAATAACTATTATTGCTCATTACCTAACAATAAAAAGCTTGCAAAATAAACTAAAATTATATTTTCTTATAACTCAATTCCTATTGTTAGTTTTGTGCTCCAAATAATCCTTTTGAAACTAATGATAATGATACAAGATATTTTCTTCTGAAAACATTCAAATTTACGTTTTTCATAAAAGAACCACCTTTTTGTTTTTGAGTTATAGTGGAATAACGTGCAAAACCCGATATAAAGTAGAAGAATAAAGGAATAAATGTTAAACGAACTTTCGCCCTTTCAAATGAGAAATGTAAAACGTCAGGTGCCTGAAAAGGTGCTGGCAACTAGGTGCCTATCATTTAAAAAATCAAGCTAAATTACCCCAGCAATGAAAATAAGATTAAACGCGTATTTTAACGTACTCCAGTACGTTTTCTCATAATGCTTTGAAATATTACACCGTTCGGTAAACGGTATTTATCACAATTTTACACATCAAAAATGTAATTACAACGTTTAGCTTTGTGTTTTCAGATGGAAACTTAGACGAGGCTAATTATTAAAGACAGTTAAGTCTGGAATGAACCGCCATGTTTAAAATAAAATATTTCCAGATTTTTTATTTTAATAAAACTAACATGAAAGTTAAAAAGCTGTAAGGTTAAAAAATGCTTTTTTACAGTAGAAATACGTTAATTTTACTTCCCTGAAGGCGATTTTAACAGAACTTCGGGTAATTAATCTTTCTCGACCGTCTATTCGAGACAAATATTCCCTCTTTAAAAAGCAGAAATATAAAACTTGAAGATCGTCTTAACGAAAGAAGCGAAATGAAAGGAAGCAATGTTTGCTTTCATCCATTATTCGGCTTTAGTTAAGAATCTGAAGTGTCAATTTTTTAAAAGCTTTTTTATTTATTTGACAAGCAAGCAGGAAAATTAATCCAATAATAATAAAATACACAGCTGATATAAGAACTTTTAACATTTAAATTGTTAAAGAATCTTTCTAATTCATGCTACTGTCATTAGGAATAGTAATAAATTCTTAGATTTAATAGGTAGTTCTGTGTCATTAAAACAACGTCAGACCTGCAAGTTTTCTTGTTTTCCATTTTTTTCTTTTTCTTTATCCTTTTGTTTTGGTTAATTTCGATAAATACTATCTGTTGGAAGTATCTAGGTATTATTCATGCCGAATAAGTACGTCTTTCAAGACATAACCGATGGGATTTTTTAACATACTTCAGTAAAAACCAATTGAGAAATACCTACTTCAAAAGTTGTTTGCCTAACATCCTTTTCTGTAATGGAAGTACATATTGTTCAAGTTTCCAATTTGTAGGTCTAATTTAAAGTTTTTAGTCTTTTGCAGTCTTTGGTGCACAATGACTAAGGCAGCTTTTTATGCAACCGCAAACACTAAAACGTTCTCGAAATAAAATCACCAATGTCACTTGACAACGACCAATCATTTGTTTGTTGTTTTCATTTTTAATAGTCCTTCTTGTTGTAGATATTATGATCCTCATCACAGCTTCCCAAAATTCCTAGTAAATTTTGCTTTTCGTATCTGGTAACAAAGATATTCTTCCTGACACCAGTGTCTTATGTTCAGTGGAAGGAAAGAATTGACAAATGTTTTACAGCAATTTGAAATTTTGCACATGCCCGCTTTTAACAATGACCGCTTCAACTAATAATGAGCAAGACTCAGCCTCATAGGAAGTTTTCTGTAGTCAACTCTGTTAATTATTTCCAATACTGTGTGTACGAATTGAATGTGAATTATCAGTTTAAGTGAAAACACTCTAGAATTAAGTGCATAGAGAAGCCGACTAGAAAATAAGTAAAAGTTGAGGAAATTAGTTAAATGGAAAATGCAAAATTTCTCAATGCAGAAACTGGTGCGTTAAGATAATATAATAGTTATGAGAAAACTAAACTAAATTTAATAGATTTATTTCGTTTTGGTAAGCGTTAACATGAAAACAGGCCAAAATCAGTATCTGGTTTAAAATTAATTTTCCCAAAGCAAAAATCAACTGACAATCTAAAGTGCAGACTTTCCACGATTTTTAAAAACTGAACGGCGTAGAAAATTTAATTGTAAAAACTAAACCAAAATTTTGCCTATAATACCGACAGCAAATTTAAGCGAGTTATGTCTGAATAGAAATTCTCTGCTCATAGCATCATATCCATGCCAAAGTTTCAAATAGTAAAGGGTGATGGACTTAACTTATTCAACTGTGATTCTGGTGTTAGGCAACCTAAGGAACTTTAAATTGTTTATCCGGAATCACAAAAGCATTAGCTTGAGTTCTTGGGCATAGTCATCTAAGAGCGTAAAGGAAATTCTTGTTAAGGAATGAAAGTGATGATCTCGATGGTCACCAATACTGTTAGCACCGTCTTTGCAGGTAATCATAACCTTTATTAACGAGCAAGTGTGTTATCATGACTTGTTTCCGTGTTTTAAATCATTAATGTCTCAGTATCGTATTATCCATTTATGGTATTGTTTCAAGCTTTTTAAAGTTAGAAATTTTTTTAATTTGTGATGTGAAGATTAAATTTCTTTTTCTATCATCTTATAATTCTAGAATATTGGCATTATATATTAAATTAATTTAAAAAATTGTCAGCAGATTAGATTTCATAACAATTGCAATTATGCATTTTTATAAACGCAACTTAAATTATTCCATATATGTTTATCGTTATATTTACTAATTGTTTTGAATCAGATAATCTTGATTTGCTAAACTTGCAGTGATTAGTTTTCTACTAATTACTCTTATTGTTTAACTAATAATGAGCTGTTATCTCTTATAATAAGGGTTAAGCTTTGCTGCATAAATCAATTTCTAACTAATACAT
>VTPC01091019.1:112869-224172 GCA_011009095.1 Ignelater luminosus | reverse complement strand
AAACACATATAGTGCAGCTTAAATAAATTAACACAGTGACCGGGTGTAAAAAAGGATGATCATGAATGATCATCTAAATTTTGGATTTATGTTTGCTTTTAGAGAATAAACCATTGCGTTCTGGCGCTTTGACAATATTAATGGGAACTGTCATTGTATCTTTAATGAACTTTATAGAACAAATACTACAAGCAATCCAGGAGATGAAGGACGAAATGAGAGAGGGTTTCGAATATGGCAATAAACAAAACGAAGCGCTACAAACAGACTTAGACAAGACAAACTGGGAATTACGACAAATAAAGGATGAAACACAAAGAGACCGAATGGAAGCAAGAAAAACAGCTACTAGAAAAGAAAGTTGCCAGTTTAGAGGAGAGAAAATTGATCAAAGCAGGAACAACTTAGTAATAAAGAACGCCAAGGTCAACGGAAGAGACGTGAAAGAAAAGGTAGAAAACTTCATCTCCGAGAAATTAGAAATAAATAAAATTAAAGAAGCCAATGAAATAAATAAGGAAGTGACATGGAACCAACATTTATACGGAAAACGATCTGACCCTACAAGAAAGAGATATACAAAAACAACTGAGGGACATAGCAAGACAAAACAAAGAAAAAGATAAAAGAGTGAAGGTAGGATATAAAAAGATAACAGTGGATAATGTTACACATCTATTACACGAAACAGAGACAGTCTACAGAAAAGTACAACACGACCAACAATAAATGAGGAAGAAAAGAGGTCAAAGTAAAAGCAGGAAATACATTCTTTAACAAGAACCTATCGGTAGACAAAAAACTAAACCAACTCAGTGCAGGAAACCAGAAGACGACAAAGGCAGTGATAATGGCAATAAATAGGGCAAGACCAGACAATAAACTACACAAGAGAAACAGAAATATAGTGAAAATAGGGATATGGAACATAAAAAATATAAATGGGAACGAAGACGAATTAATTGAAGAAATGGAGGCACAGGACTTAGACTACTTAGGAGTTACAAAAATTAAAACAAAAAGATCACGGAATAGAAGAACTAAAAGACGGAGCAGAAGGAATAGGACTAATAATAAAACCGGAAGAAATGAGAAAGGTACAGAAGGAATCATATGTAAATAAAAGAATACTACGAACCAAAATAAAAATGGAAGAGAAAGAAACATGGACTATAATTGTTGCATATGCACCAAACGATAATGGAAGAAAAGAAGAAAAAAATAAATTTTCTGAAACCTTACAATGCGAACCAGACAACAGGAAACGAAATACTATACTAATGGGGGATATGAATAGGCGTGTAGGAAACGTCAACGGAGAAATAGAGAGATACATGGGAATCAACGGAGAGAAAACAAGAAATAATAACGATTCCAGGCTAATAGATATACGCATTGCAAACGACCTAGTGATAACAAACACAAAATCTGAACACAAAGACATCCACAAATATTCAAGAGAAGTACATAGTAGAAATGAAAAGTCATTCTGAAATTATTTCATTGTAAATACAGAAACTTAGAGAGAGATCAAGGATGTAAAAGTCCGCGGACACGCAAAAATAGGCAGCGACCACTATTTAGTACGCATGGAAATTATAACAAATAAGGAAAAGAGAAGAAAAATAATAAAAGAATCGAATCAACTAACTACACAGACATAGAGACAGAAGACAAGGCAGCGAAAGAAAGTTGGGGAATAACAAAGATAATAAACATACACACTAAGAGAAGCCATTCAGTCTAAAGTCAAAAAAAAAGAAAAATAGCTAGAAACAATATATAAGAACAAAAAAGCAGGATTATCGACGATATAAGGAGTCCAAAACAGTAGTAAAACAGATGATTAATAGTGCCAAGCAAAGATCATGGAAGGAATTTGGCCACAAAATAAAAGCCAATTGCATATACAGAAAATCAAAAACTATTCTTTGGGACACTAAAGCAGCTAAGACGAAAAAAATTCTCTGGACTAAAAAACATAAGAGACAAAACAGGAAATATATTTACTAGCAGACGAATGAAAAGGTGGAAGCAATACTTCAAACAATTAACTGAATCCAGGCAGGAAGAAGAAGAACACAGAACAGAAATTGAGATAACTGAAAATAATAAACCACCAATAACAGAAGAAGCAATTAACTCAGTCATCAATAAACTGAAACTGGGAAAAGCGCCAGGGCAAGATGAAATCACCCCAAAAATGCTAAAGTTTGTGTGAGAAAAAGGACTTACTAATAGAGAAGAGATTAAGAGAAAAACTGGATTCCCAACAAGAATTCTCACAACACGGTTTCGGGAAAGATTGAAGTACCCAAGACCTGATATTTATACTAAGACAATTAGGAGAAAAGCTAACAAAAGAGACAGAGAAATACATATCTGCTTCATCGACCTGAAGAAAGTTTTCGACAGAGTTAAAGGAAGAGATGTATGAGATAGTCTAGAGCGAAGAAAGAAAGAGAAAGAGCATGTTAAAAATCATAAAAGCGCTTTACAAAAATAACAAAACAAGGTTGGAACGTAAAATGAAGAATCTGCAGAATTCACAACGAATACGGGTCTGAAACAAGGATACGTCCTAAGCCCATTGCTGTTCTCCATAATACTAGATGACGCCATAAAAAAGAGCAAGAGAAGATGTAGAAGTATGAATGTAGGGAACTGGAGAATGGAACCACGGTGATTCTCCAAGAACCAATATTCGCAGATGATATGGTACTGATAGCAGATACAGAAGAAGCACTACAGAGATATATAACAATATACCAGAAAGAACTAAAGAAGGTAAATAGAGATAAATCTAGAGAAGACAAACACAATGATAATAGCAGATAGAGAAAGGAAACATAACATTAATATTGGGGGAAAATATTAAAACAAGTAAAGGGATTTAACTACTTGGAAATAATTATAGATGAGAAAGGAACCGTAAATGAAGAGATAAATGAAAAAATAGAGAAGGCGGGAAAATTATATAACATACTAACATCGACAGTTTTTGGAAAGAAAGAAATATCAAAGAAAATAGAAACGGAGGTTTATAAAAAAGTTGTGAACCAACCCTTATATACGGCAGCGAATCGTGGTCGATAACAGATAGGAACAGAAGCAAAATCGGAGAATAAAACGAGAAGAGACAGAATAAGAAATACAACAATTAGAAGCGAACTAGATATAAGTCCAGTAGAAACAATCATCGAAGAAAGACAACTGAGCTGGCTAAGCTACATACACAGAATGAGAGACGGGAGAATGAAAAAGAGAATCTTTGAGGCAAGAATCCAGGGAAAAAACAAAGTAAAACGCCCAAGGAAAAGATGGGAGGAACAAGTCCGTAACGTAGTAGAAAAAAGGGGAATAAGTTGGAACGAAGTTAAAAGAACAGCTCAAGATAGAAGGTTGTGAAAAAGAAGAATAAAAGAGGTTCCAACAAGAGAAGACACACCAGACAGACTTTACCTAGGCCCAAACATACAACAGTAACATAGATAATAAACTGTAATGTGCTTATTATAATAAATAATGTAAATATATGTAGTCCGACACTTAACGGTAAAAAGAAAAAAATTAAATAAATAAAAATGAACTTTAGAAACCTTTTGTAAGTGGTGACTCTTGAAGATTGGGATCTCTGAACGAACAGATCGACATGACAGAACAGATAAGGGGTCTCAAAAGCGCTATTTTCAGTTTTATATTGTTAACACTTTCACTCCATAGATGGAAGGTTTTTATGGCTGTCCATAGCACATGAACAGTTTTTGATGATTTACAATGAAATAGTACGTTTGAAAAAAGAGAATGTGCAAGTTGAGTTTAGATAGAAAAAGGTCAATGCAGGACACTGAGATAATGAATGAATAAAGTCTTATCACTACCAGAACAGTAAAGTTGGAGACTAATAAAAAAGTGACAGGGATGTGGAACGGGGAATAAGAACAGGCTAACCAAGGCCGTTCAAATAGTACTTGTAGAAATTTAATTGACGCCAATTGAGGGTGGAATAGGACTTTGTACTCTTGTTTCATTAGTAGGTACTCCAATGTATGCATGTGGTGTCACAACATATTATTTTGACATGTGAAATTAGAAAAAGAGTATAGGCTAAGGAACTTTTTAAGGGTTTCCGTACGTAGTGGACTAGTTCTTTTATTTTTCCTGTTCCATTTTTGGCGTTATGCTTAGTAGGAGGGCCTTTCTTTACATATCCCGTCCAAGGGAAGCAGAAGGTAAAAATCAACAATTGGTCATACTGTCTATTATCATTTCTATTTTGCTATTTTATTGATAGAAAAAAACGATTGCTGGGTAACTTGTATTTATTGCAGCTGTACACAGAAATTAATTTTTGTAACGTCAATGGTGTAAAGTTCAACCAGGTTTCCAAAACTACTGTTTTTGCGATTTACTAAAAAATATTGAAGACTAGTAATCTGACGGTAGTTTTAGGTATCTTTTGTCTTCCTGACCAACAGTTCCTATTGTTCCTATAATTGTTGGGATGATGCTGGTCTTTTCACAATTCCACAGATTATTTGAAGAAGTTTTTCGTGTCTAGTTTTAAATGTTCATGTCTCGCTAGCACAGCGCAACTTAGTTATACATGATGAATGGTTTCATTTTGCTTTATACGCATTCTACAATTATCTGTTTTAAGATCCCACTTTTACAGTATTTCGTAGCAATAGCTCGATCCTATTAGCTACCTATAATGATCGATTCTGTCTGACCTTTTAAGATACCTCTCCTAGGCCAATTAATGTTTCTTTATTATTAAAAAGCTCCCTACGTCTATTTTGTGGAATTTAACTAGTTTCTTCTCAACTTTTAATTTCACAATTTTTTTGTCGTTAAAACATTCTATACATACAGCAAACCTTTTATAGGGAGTTAAGCTGTCTCTCGCATCCTAAACCATGTTTACATTTCTTCTTCTTTGTAAAACAGCCACTTCTATTACTAGTAGTCGTTGTTTATTGTTTTTGTTATCCTGTTTTGCATTTATATTTAGGGCATTTGCAATTCCCCCAGTCACCAAATAGTGTGCATATAGTCTTTAAACAAAGTCTGAGAGAGGCGACATGCTTGACACAATTCTTTGCAAGTATCGAATGTTTTTGAAAAATATGATCCGATCTTTACTATGCTTTATTGTCTGTTATTACGAAAACCCTGAAGGGCCAATGTAAAATCTTTTTTCACGCGAAATCTCCAGATGACAAAAATGAAAGTTTTCGGTTATCAATTGGAAATTTCCAGTTAAAAAATTTACATTGGCCTTTCAGAGCATTCTTATGTTATAAAAAAATTTTGTTACTTAACTTTTTTAATTTTTTATAGATGTCTTTACATATTTGGAAGCAAAACAGCAGAAAAGGAATGCACGTTTTTCATCACGCCAATTGTACACGGAGTTTCACTATGGCGGTCTCACCACCAGCGCAGTGGCGTTTAGTAAGGCTTGACTAACATTACTATTTATTCTTAAAAGATATTTATCAAGAAAAAAGATATAATTAAAAAAATTTAAAATGAATATATTTGTTAATAAAGTCCTTAAAAATAATAAAAGAAAATTATTTTAGTATCACCATGATAACACTAATAAGGATTTATGAGAATTTCTTTGCATTCTCTATCGGCTGTTTTATAAGCATTTATAGTCGATAGTCCCATTACTCACGAGATTTAAAAAAAGTCAGCAACTCTCTTTGGAAAGAATCTGTTGAGTCACTACAAAAAAAGTGTCCGATTCCGTTAGTATTCTAGAAGTGTCAACAAAGTCGAGTTGGCCCAAATTGGCATCGGAGGCTATGGATGTTTTGATCTCTATATGATTGAATTATGTATTTCTTGATCTCGTAAAAGGTTAATGTTTTGAATTTGCTTCCCTCCCTAGGCTGGTTTGGCTATAGATTCCTAATCTCTCGAGGCAGTCCAATTCTGAGTATTAAGTCTTGAAGGGAATCTGTACGGGAAATAGGGCAAAGTTTATAAACGACTGTTAAAAAATCTTTTTATGTTAAATAAACTTTTAGTAAACGGAGTTGATGGTTGAAGAACGAGAACGATCGAGCAACAGCGGAAAATAAACGTGGGAAATTAAGAGTAAGAATGATAATCACAGCAAAAATAGAGTGATCAAAACAAACCAACCGTGAGCCCTGCGTATTCAATATCCTGACAGTAACGAATATTCAGGTGTTGTGTGGTAATCTTGAACTAATTAATTAGATTAGTCTCATTAAAGAATTTACTTGATTTGACAATTAAAAACTAGAAGCAAAAATCAGAGCAAATCAGAATAAACCCGACATCTGTCAATTGGTACAATATGAAATTGTACAACATTATGTTGTATGTGAACCGGAAGGAATTTGGAAAGACAGGGATATAATAATAATAATAATAATCTGATATGTTTACTTATTACGTTGCACTGCTTCCATTTCACAACGATCAATAAAGAAAAAAGACCAAAGACGTATAAATTCCTTTGGAAGAAGTCAAAGAAGATCTCAAAGTAGAAGAATAAAAAAAACCAAATCAAATTACGAGTACGAGAAGAAAAAGGTCAACACATTGTAAGGTAGTCTGGACATATGGAACGAAGCAAAACTGCCCCAAAAAGTACAAGGTAGCATGGTACGTACTAAAATATGTGAACGATTCCCAAAGCTATAAAAGATCAAATAAAAAAAAGAAGCAACAGTTCTTTACATTAAGCAACTAGAGAAGTTAGTAATAGAAATAGATAAAGGAGTCGTGGGAAAATCAAACACAATTGAGAAGGATGCTACAGGTCAGTAAAGAAAAGCACAGCGAAGAGTAAACTTTCATTTAGGTTCTGTCCACTCTGCTTCCCACCAAACCGCTTTAATTTTTTGGGGAGCGTAATTATTTGGGGAATTCATCATGATATATAAAATCTTATAAAGGTAGCTCTGAAAAGAAAAAAGCATCTTCTCTCGGTTAACCCTTTCAGTCCCTTTGGTTACCTGGTGAAACCACACATCAAATTGTCAGTTTCTGAGGATCTGGCCCAGAGGTTTCACATTGTAGCCGCATGTATGCTGCCATCTATCATCCGTAAAAGTAAATACAAGTAGAATTGGTTGAATATACGTTGCATGTACGTCTAAACTTTGTTGTGCATAAACAAGTGCTGAAATTTAGAGGTTATATTTGTGTTTCAGGTGAATTATGTACAAACTCTCTAAAAATATTATAATAATGAGCTGTGAGTTGCTATTTTTATGTTGAATGTTCTTTTCGCCTGCTGTGTATTTATTCAATTCGGGGTAGACTGTGGAATTATTTTATTCAAAAATTGTAGTGGTTTCGTCGTGCGACAAGTGCGACAAGCGAATTCATTAATTTTTAAAATTTCAGGGCAAAACGTAAAGTATGGTTGTACTAGGAGTTAGAATCATTGTCTTCTGACCTTTTGGCAGAAATACCTTCTGATCCTGAATCCATCGATACTGATAGCGACTCCGATGACGACAATATTTTTGTGCCATTAACTAGTTCGAATAAAATACAAATCTACACAGATAGTGACTCCTATGTTGAGAGTGTCACTAAGCCATTCATTAGCTCGAAGAAAGTGCGAATTTTATCTCAAATTATTGTAACAACCCTAAACTTGGTAAACTCGGGAACTACTGCATGTAGCCCTGGAAGGCAGCCTTCGGATGACGAAGACTCTGTTTCCACAGTATTACCAAAATCTTCTACTCCAGACGTAGAAAGCTCCAATTACGACTCAGAAGATAATGTACCATTGGCGCAGTTGCAGAAAGAAAACCCGTTAGTTCGGAAAAATCTCCGGTCGTGCCCATGCCATTTGTGGAACCACATGGATCCTCGATTTTGGACAATGTGGAATATCCTTACAAAGTATTTCTCACTTTATTTACGGAAGATATAGTAGACAACATTTTTTCTCAAACCAACCTGTATACTACCCAGCAAGGCAGACCATTTACACCCACAACTAAAGACGAAATGTTGGTGTTTTTAGGAATAAACATTTTGATGGGTATAACCATAAAACCATTGCCAAGCTACAAGGATTATTGTAGTTCACGCAATGTGATACGTGACAATTATGTTTCTAGTAAAATGTCCAGAAACAGATTTAGCTGGTTATTAGAAAACATTCACATAAGTGATAACGCTTCGTTACCAGACAGAAAGTCGCCCAATTATGACAAATTGTACAAATTACGTCCTTACTTGAATTCTTTGTTGGAATCTTTCTAAAATTGCTGTAGATCTAGGGAATACCAATCTATTGACGAGGGCATGATTTGCTCCAAAGAAAGGTCTAGTCTGAAGCAATATATGCTCTTCAAACCTATAAAGAGGGGTTATAAGGTTTGGATGAAAGCAGATATCAATGGCTACGTAAACGAATTTCAGATATACACTGGAAAAATCGACAACCTGAAGACTGAAACTGGGTTAGCAGAGCGAGTCATTAGACTTGACAATATCTCTTATTGGTAGATGTCAGTGTCTCTCATAGCATATCTACAAGGAAACAAAATTTATAGTTGTGGAACAGTTCGTGTACACCGAAAATCTTTACCTTCTGATATCTCTGAAGATAAAATACTTAGACGGGGAGAAACTGACTGGAGACAAGCAACCAGTGAAATTTTATATACTAAATGGAAAGACGAAAGATGTATCAGCTTCTTGTCAAATTACCATAATCCAGATGAACTCACTAATGTAAATAGAAGGCAAAAAAATGGATTCTTACAAGTAATACCCTGTTTATCGGTTGTCAAAGATTACAATAAATTTATGAGCGGGGTGGACAAAGCTGATATGCTGAAAAGCCTGTATGAAATAAATAGAAAAAGTAAAAAGTGGTGGCATAAGATCTTCTTTCATTTCGTAGATGTTAGTGTTGCAAACTCTTATATCATCTTCAAGAACAGATGCAGAGGTCCAACATTAACCCTAAAAGAATTCCGCTTATCTGTTGTGGATGGTCTACTTGGCACAAGAAATAATCTAGTTAATCTCAAAAAGCATGTACCCCCAGAAGTATAGTATAATAATGGGCAACATATGCTAATCCATGGTACCTCAAGAAGATATGTTCTTTGCAGCAACTCGACGAATGTGCATCGATCCAGATGGTCCTGTAAGACCTGCGGAGTGGCATTATGTTTATTAGATAGTAAGAACTGTTTTGAAAAATTCCATTTGCCTCAGTAAATAACATTTCATAATTAAAATAAGTTTATTTAATTTAAGTATATCTAACCCGTGTGTACCACCAGCGGTTTCACCATGTAACCTTGTTTTTTTCTTATAAAATATAAGAAAATTTTAATTTTTCTTTATTCTCTTTATTACAATATGTCATTTAATAAACAAATATGTCTTTGCTAACTGAAAATTTAAAATAAAAATTTGCATTTGCAATTTCGTGCTTTAATGAAATCTACCATCTTGCTTCTGAGATGGGCCGGCTGCAGGAGTTAAGCCAGCAAAGCGACTGCCTCATAGTGCGCAAATATTAGGCAGCCCTACCCGTACTCGTTTTTAGCTTTCTAAAAAAAGTTAATTGAGGACATAGCCCAACTCGCGTTTGTATTTGCTTTTCTTAAGAAACTGATGGAGGGCGAAACACAACCCTAGACACCGGAAATAGTTCGTTGAATTAATGCAGGGCTTTAGTATCAAATAAACACTTTTTTTTACAATTTCTATATTGTGCGTGCCTTTAATAACAAGAATTAACCCTTTGAGGATTTGATTACGGGAAAATTATCCAAGAAAATTCTGACAATAGAGTCAGAAGTAGATAGTGACTTAGTTAACAAAGTTCCATGGCAACTGTTAACGGAAAAATTTCCTCTGGAACTATTAAACTAGCCCAAAAACTACTTCATTGGTAATCTATAGAAATTTAAAAAAATAGAGAAAAAAGAACAAAATAAAAAGTATAGAACTAGCAGTTGCTTTCTTCGTGCTATAACAGAACTCAAGACAGTACAACTTACTGATTTCAGACTGTGCACAATACATTTTTGAAATGTTATAAGAGTGCATCAAAAGTTCTGTTTAGTTGATGTGTCTAGTATGTAAGGAAACTTAAAGCTCGGGCAATATTATGGTTATGGTATGAATGATCTAAAAGCGATAGAGAAGGTCATCTGCATTATGTTACAAAAAACTGCCTGTTTCGCCAGGTAAATTGGTAATCGAAAAATGTTGGATTAAATAATCCAAGGAAAAGGAAAATCACGACGAATACCATTGACCTCGTCATCCCTAAACTTTAAGTTATCAACGTTAGCTAGGATTAACTTCAAAAGAAATCTTTGGGAGTGGGATTAGACCGTCAGATCAAACAATTGATTTGATTTGTCAAAGAGGGGATGAAATTTGGTCTTCACTCTCTTCTACTTCCTTTCCAGCAATTTACTTACTTTGAGGTGATTTATGTGAGAAGTATCAAGAGAGAACTTAGTGAGTCTAAGGTATGGTAAATAGACAGTAGTACTTTAGGTTGGGTACTATTTAATAGGAAAGAAAGGAAGCTTTAATGATACATACATTTGGTAAATACAAAGTGGTTGTTACATCGATTTCCTATTTCATTTACCTATGATTGCTCATTGCCCTATATAGCAATATTTAGATTTTTCATGAAAAAGCCAATAATGAGACCTGATATAAGCGATAAAAAATTCCAGAAATTCTAATTGATTTAACAGATCCATTACACCTTCATTAATTTATTATTTTCATCCGGAAAAGCAGGAAAAATCGGTTAATATTAGGCATTCCTTCAAACGAAACAAATTATATTGTAAACAAAATACCAAAGTTATATGAAACACGAGTTAATGTTGTTTGCGTAGGTGTGTATTGTTGAAATTTATTATTCCTAAGTGTATAATAATATGAAACACGAAACGCACCACCTTCAATTAAAGGTTATTGTACTGTGGTGCACCAGTTTTGTTTAGAAATGATATTTTTGATGAAATGGATCATTTTATAAATTTATTAAAAAGAAAAATATTCTTACTTGAGGTGGGCACAAGATGTTCATCGTGTATTCTATTTCCTGATGTAGATCCGCTGTTTCCAGAAGACCTTTCAATACGACATGACCAATCAAATCGTGTCTTGAAAACCTATCGAAATCGTAAACGGAAAATTGAAGATAACGATGCTTTAGTTCTTCGTAAGGAACACTGGAAAGAAAAAAGAAAAGCGGTTAAATTATATTTTATTTTTTTCCTCTACCTTTTTATTATGGGATTAACGAGTTAAAAGAGGGTGCGGTTTAGTAAACCGACGTTGCGAAAGATTGATTGCATTTCATCAGGCGAAAAGGAGCAACCGGTGTCATTTATACAAATAAATTTGAATTTCCTTTAAAGTGTTTTTCTCTCTATAATTTCTGAAGATATCTTAAGTTTCAAAGCCGTTAATTTTGTTTTATGGTAAACAAAATAATATCTACCTACCCACTTAAACCCTTTGACCTTTAAAAATGAGGTTCTGAATTCTAAGAACCGTTAAATAAAAATGCCTATTTAGTACAATTTAAGCAAAACGCTAAAATTATTATTATTATTCTACAATATTGCACATTCATCTCATTTTCTTCAGTAAACACGTTTAATGCTCGTAGTTGTTAAGCCTTGTTGGTGTTATAGCATCACGTACATTTATTTTTCAATGTCAGAAGCTGCGACGTGGAAATTTGTAGAAACATGAAATATTACCATCATTATCTGTTTCCCATTGTTCGACTTCCATCCACTACTACAATTTCTTTTTTCTTAGATTTAACAACTTTTGATATTTACGAACAAGAAAAAAAAATGTACGAAACTTTAATGCTGATTTACTCTCGTTGTCATAAATCTTTCAGAAACCATTAGGTGCACCCACGAGCTAGGATTAAATTCAGAGGGGAGTGTCAAGGAGTCAGGATATTTTAGAATTTTGTATGGAGGTGAGTAATCTATGGGTTAGTAAAACAAAATGGACAATAATTAGAAAAAATAGGTTAATTCGTTCTACAGATGTTTATTTACTTTATTTCAGATATTATTGGTATCTTAGTTGAATTTCTCTGTTTTTTGAAAATTAACAATGGAAAATCCTTTGTACGTGTTTTTCCATAGATACAAACAGATGAATAATAAAGAATTCATCACAAAAGTCTTATTTTTTTAGTCTTTGAACTTTATTGTTGACATTCACGTCGCCACAGGAAATACGTAGTATATTAGATAAGCATTCTTTTTACATCTTTACTGAAACCAGCGCATTTCTATTTAAGAACGATTTTATAATGTATTTTCTTTATGAGAATCCTCATGACAAAAAAAAGATTTGCCCAAAAAGTGACTTTGATCTGCTTTTTAAAGTAACAATTCAATTTGAAAGCCAGGTTGTTTACTAAGCCTTTCAAACTAATTAAATAAGGACTAAAACAGTTAAAGAAAAATTCTGTTTAAATAGAAATCCTTTTCGAGGATGGCTTAATCTGCTGTATTAGCTTTATACTAGACAATCCACGTAATTCTAATGCTGATTTGTTGAAATTCGACAAATCGATTTGCTGCAAACACTGCGGTGAGCACTTATGAGGCTTTAAATTGAGGAAAATGTTTTTTCTGAGAGGAACAAGCACAACGATCTTTGTTAAAATCCTTTTTTTGAAAGTATCATCCACAATTTTCTATCCTGCCAGTACGATAGCTACGTCGATGACGCCCTCTGAATATTATCGTTCGCCTTTGTGAATTCTTGTAGGAGTAGAAGCTTGATTGTTACTACGGAATATCGAATTCAACCCCAATAAAACTCAAATTATTCTCTTCCGACATCTTGTACTTGAATGTCCAAAGAAAATATTCCTTACTGCAAAAATACTTGTTTAAATGACAAAAATTGAAATTTTGAGTAAAGCTCCTAACGCAATTTTCAGAAACTTCTTATAATCGCAGCGCTTTAGAAATTTATTAATTGTGAAGAAATTGTTTGTTTTTGCCACATTTTGCAGTTATTCAATACTTATGTGAATTTAGATATTAACTGCCTACTGTAACCACTTTCTGACAATTGATTAATTCTCACATCTCAAATAATATAAAAGTGATAAGTGCTCAATATACCAAACTCTTTATATACTTTTATGTTTTCAAATTAGTCATAAATTTAAAAGAGCGATAACCATGTGTCTCATTTTTTGATTTTTTCTAACTATGAACCATAACATTTTAAATGGTTTTATGGCAATGGTGTCTGCATTTAAAGCAGATGATTCATTCGTGTAAGACAAAATATTACTGGTAAAATTGTTATGAATGATTTCACGCAGTTTATGTTCAAAATCCTATAGGGTAGTTGTGTGGCTAAGGCATCATGACAATAATGTTACATCTTTTCTATTTATTCCAGCTTGTCTGACCATAGTTTGGTACCGTCTCAATTCTTCAATTCTAGACGAATTGGTTGTTAAGCAGCATATCAACAGCCAGAGAAAAAAACGTTGAACTTGACATGAATACCTGGAACATCTTTTCTTTACCAGCTGCAAATGTGAAAACATTCACCACTTTTATAGTTGGGCCCACTTGAAAAACTCACACAAACTGTGAAATACTACCTTTAAACTGTTGTTCACTTTACAAATTACAAAATGCAATAGTAAGAAGAACACCGGTTTGACAAAGACTGCAGTAGATCTTAACTTAATTTGTCTTAGTGTCTATTTTGCCTGGATACTTCTACATCTTCGTGTCCACATTATAGTAATAGAATCAGAAGCATCTTTTGATTGTTTTTGACATTTATTAATTAGCCCTAAAAGCACCAAGGTTTTCAGAATTTCAATTCCTATTAATACAAAACCAAGTTTGCAAAAACCTTAACACTGAAATGATTCGTTTTTGCGCTAGTTACATAATTGTTTGATTAACCTTTCTACGAGAATAATTTGAAAAGTTTTCGGAATGAAAATGAAAGAATATAGTATTTATAATCGTAAAAATCATTTTAATTCTAAACCAGTTATACACTTGGTCCAACGTTTTTCCAGTAATTCTACCCCTTTCTTGTAAAGATCTTTTGGAAGTTTCTCAAAATAGGTGTTCACTGCTGCAATGATTCCTTCGTTTGTCTTGAAATGCTCTCCAGCAATTTAGCAATTGCACTTTTGTGAGGAGATGCATTGTCCTGATGATAAAGCAACTTTTTCTAGATAAACCAAGGTGTTTCTGCTTTAATATCTTTATCTAATTTTTTTAGATGGCTTGCATAGTATGCTCCAGTAACGGTTTGACCCTTTTCTAAGTAATCAATCAAAAGTATTTCATTTCAACCCCAGAATACCGACGCCATAACCTTATCAGCTGATGAAAACGACTGTCTCGACTGCTGTTTTGTCTCCGGTATATGGCGATGGATTCAAGTTTTATTTATAGTTACGAATCGCCGTAAAAAGTCCTTCCTACCCTTGTTGAAACGTTCCAAACAACTCTGTGATATTTCCAGTGGAATGCGTTTTTGATCGACGGTCAATAAATGCACAGAATTTTTCATTGCCAAATCTTGTGTTAAGATATGGTAAACGTGTTCAGTTGAAATGCCACCAACCTTAGCTAACTCAGCAACCTTCGATTTCCTGTCTGCAAGGACCATATCGTGTATTTTTTGTACCATTTCTGTAGTTGTAGCACTTTTTGGGCGTCCAATACGGGAATCGTCTTCCGCACTGGTACGGCCACGTTTAAACTCTGTAGTCCACTTTGAAACAGTGGAATATGATGGTGCAGATTCCTTCAGCACTTTTTGTAACCTTTCATGAATTCCAAAACAAAAAACTTAATCACTGAACGAACTTCTGTTTTCTCCATTTTAACAACATATGTTTGGGGGCTTCCTTTGCGAGCTCTTGTTTTACACAGAATGAGTTGATACAATAAAATGAAGTTTTGGCAGATGTCTATTGAAAGATAAAATGTTAAAATGGCATTAACAACTTTACGGTACTAGCGCCACGTATAGGTCATTTCGAGAACTTTTCAAATTATCCTGGTATTTGTGCGATCTAGAATTTTTATAGTCTTTTCTCTCGTTGGAAGGGATTTTATAGTTCGTATTTAAGGTCGCATAAATAGCGATGGTTATCTTATATTAGTTTCTTTAAATCAATG
Source organism: Ignelater luminosus (assembly GCA_011009095.1). Lineage (NCBI taxonomy): Eukaryota > Metazoa > Arthropoda > Insecta > Coleoptera > Elateridae > Ignelater > Ignelater luminosus. The sequence goes on along the minus strand of VTPC01091019.1, from coordinate 208,957 downwards.
ATGTTAGTTAGCGGGTTGACGAAATCATTAATTATTTCTTATTGCAAGTGGGGCACAGAGTATAACTGTTTTTATTCTTATTTAATTTTTTTATTGTAGAGAAATACAGTTGTTACAGCTGGTCATCTGAATATATTATTGATTAGTTGCAGCTTAAGATTGTCCTTCTTATTACGTTTTGTATTTTCCAATTGCATTTAACATTTAAAATATGGAGGCAGGAGATGCTAGATGGTGTTAATTTCTTTTATGTCTTTCTAGTTCGTTTGAAGTTATCTCTGGCAGAGATGAACTTTATTTAATTGTTGGTTTTATTAATTGATTATGTCATGATTTGGAGGTGGATTGAATCAGGAAATTTTGTTTTGTTTTCATTAATTTTATTAGTAATCGTTATTACTCGCTACGTTTTGCCTTGGCAGGTTTGAGATTTCTTCTTTTTTTTGTTTTTATTTTTGCTTTTCTAGTTTTAGTTGATTAGATCTTAAATCCTTGTTAATTTGTCTCTTCAATAGGAATTTAAAATTGCTATGTCGCGATCGTTCACTGGGGAAACTTTGTGTTAATTTTTTCTAGTTTTGGATGTGAACTTTTGTGATTGGCTAAAAGTTTTATTTCTGCTCTAACTGGTGATCTCCAAAGATAGTTCTTCAAGACCACCAGGATTGGTGATCTCCAGAACCACCACGTTTGCTGAATTTTGAGCTGCACCCACGTCTTAGTTCAAAAAACCTCACTTTTATTATATTCAGTGGCTACCGAACTTGAATTGTTCAACGACATCTTAAATCCCAAGCTTATTGATCCTTTTTGTTATGTCGCAATTGTCAGAAATTCAATTTCTTGTAATGTCAAATTTTTTTATCAACTAAATCATAATTATTATATCAATGTAATTACAGACTTAGGAAGACGTGAGGTCTTGAGAAGTTTTGTTGCGTTTAATAATTTTGTTACAGCATGGTCGTCTCATGAAACACAGGCCTGTGAGTCAACGAAGAACCTCACGGTAATTTTGGTTTATATACGTAGGTACTTTTTAAACTGCGTTTCTTGTCTTTGTGTAAAAATTATTTTTTGAAATCTTAAGTCTTGCTGTTGTTATAATTTTTTTTTATTGTTGTATAAGTTTAATGTAAATTGTGATCAAATCTTTAAAATTTGTTAATTGACGTTTCCGTTTTAATTTTTTTATTTAATTATTAAATTTATTCCAGTTTTTCAGACGTTTTAGTATTTCAAGTTTTAAAAGATTAGGTGAGTGGTGCGAGTTGATAAGACACTTAAAGATTTTTCGTTATATTTTATTTTATTAATATTATTATTATTATTATAATACTATATTAGATTATTATATTGGTTATCTACAAAAGTATTTATTAAAAAGTAAAATCATTGAATTTTGTTGATCAGGATTTTAATAGAAAATTTTAAAATTTGCATATTATTTGTAACTGTTGATGAAGATGGAGAACGTCCGATCGATAACTAGAAAAATAAAATAAAACTCGTACAACGTTTTTTGAAAATAAAATCTTTATTTGTTTTCTTGTGCTATATAGTTAATAAAGTGTACTAAAGCCTACCAAATATTTAGCATATCCTACGGGAAGACCATTTCATATTTTTCTAATTCTGTGTTTAAGTTCGTTCACACTTCGGATATCTTTTCCTTGAAGTTTTGCTTTGATTAGACCTCACACATTTTCGATCGGGTTCATATCACATCAATATTTTGATCCTCTTTCCATTTGCTGCATAACCGACTTTTATGTTTTGGATCATTAACTTCTTGTAATATCCAAGATTTGACTCCTTCTCCAAAATAGCTATCTGTAGACTTCAGCAATTGTTTTTGCAAATTTCTACCATCCCTGTTGCATCCAAGTTGCCCGTGAAGATTATTAATCGCCCAAATCCGAGAATACTGAAGCATCCCCAAACATGCACTTTTACGGATGTTTAACTGTGCAAACAGCCACTTTTTCGTCGGGCTTCGACCAGGCATGCTTCAAAGTGCTGAATGCCCAAAATAAAGATTCATCCGTAAATACGTTGTCCCAACAGCGGATCAATTTCTCAGTTGTCCAGTGAAGCAAGTTGATCGAATTTTTATATTATTCTCGTCCAGTCTCTGTTTAATTGTAAGTCTTGACACGCGAATTCCCATTTTATCTAAAATCGTTTTGGCCTTTCGAAGTGTTATTGAAGAAGTTTCTTCGGATAATTTAACAATTGCTTTGTCTTGTCGTTTTGATGTGGCTCTCTTCCTACCTCGATTTGGTAAATCATTCATACTACTTTCGTACGAACGATTCGTCCCTTTTGATGTACTTTGAAGTCCTTACAGTACTCCTTTGTGGACCTTTAGGGTGTTTACAGAGGAAGTATGCTTCAAACCGCTTGTAAAATATTGCGCTCATTCTTAGCACGTGCTGTATTTTCAAAATGGTGAAATTTATATATATAGTGCATATAAGGCCGATGTCTGAATGATACATCCATATCAATTCTTGATTGGACAAGCCGGACTTTCTTGTATAATATCACACGCTCAAGACCACCCTCTGAGTTTAGCCGGCCTAAGACCAAATGGAGTCTTAGTTTAAATGTAAGTCTCGTAACGCAAGATCGCATTATAACATAAAGAACGGTTATGTAGATTTGTTCACATGAAACCTTATCTGAGCTTTTCTTTTCTGTTATTCAATGTAAATTCATCCGTAAACTGGTCTTACCAAAAGAATTATTTCTTGCTAGTGTTGTAGCAGTGGCGTAATTAACTACACAAGATTCACTAATATTCACTACGTATCTGTAGCGTTTCTCTTAGTCTCTCAGTCTTTTTATCTTGTTTTGCTTCGCCTGCTCAATGGTTTTTAAATTAGTTACCACTTCCGGTTATCAGCTATATTTGATTTATACAGGGGTTATGAACGATGCCGCCTGTCTCAAGTTGTAAACTGTTTTTGGTGATTGTCAAACTGCGAATGATCGCTGGATACATTTAATTTTTGGTGTTTTTTCCTACACCCCTCGAATTGTTAGGGCGTGGCGTTATTACTTTTATTAGTGTATTCTAGCATTCCTTTCTAGTTGTAGTATAAACTTCCTTAACTGACAGGGAAAATGATTTTATTGTAGACTCGCCATAGATGCGTTTATTTCAAAGGATGTGAGTTGATGTTGTAAGTGAGTAGGCAGTAAAGAATGTCAGGCAACAATGAATCACAATGTGAATGAAAGTTCACACTTGTTGATCTGACGCAAAGCCTATAATTTGGACAGAAGGTAACTGAAATTCTGTCTTTGTAGTCTTTCACCTGCATCTGACGTCTCTGGTAGCAGATACTAAAAAAATTCCATAAAGAGATATTTCCATTACGTGGAAAAACAAACGGCAGATAATATGGTTTTATCGAATTTTCTGCAGGTTCATCAAATTGGTACGGTGTCGAATAAAAATCCAAATTTATTCCGATCATATTGCTAGGATATTTCTGTGAGGTTTAAATTTCTTTCGTTTGCAAGATCCTATCATAAATGCATTTGATAACAGGACAGATTGCGCAATACTGTACCATACTGCACCACCAATAATTCTGTTCTTGACTTCTTTGATTTTATTTGCTAAGATCTTCCATCACAGCTTTAAACTAACCTTAAACCAGATTTTCTCTATTGGATTTAACATGGTAGTAAAAAGACCTAACTGCAATAATGGTGCTGGTGTTCCATTAATTACATTTTTAAATGTAGAATTGATTACTCGCTTTTCATCACCATTGCGTTGTATTAATGATTCAGCTCATGCGTCTGCTACCCGCGCAGAAAAAAAAAACCTTTACGACGCGACGTTCCATGACCAAAACTCCTTCTTCATAAGTTTCAATAATAAGATGAATTTTAGGGCTTCTTGATGGAGGGGAGTGTTCTACTTCCAGTGCATCACTTTTGGCATGACCTCGTGTCCGTCTACAAAAGATAATAAAGTTTTTCATCCATCCACTTGAAACGATTTGGTTCGTCTGGTTTTATTCTCGACGCAATTCATAGTAATGCGAACCTGCTTGATCGTAAATAAGCTATACCTTCCAGCTTACAGTGAACACAAAACTATTTGGATAAAATGTCATATTGGTTTGCCCTTTATTTGAGTTAGAGTAAAACTTGAACCAATTCAGTAATCACATAATCTTGTTCTTCACCGAGGATCTTTGTCCACTGCTTCTCTTTAGTAACAGATTTTTGTTAGCGGACCGAACCCAATGACAGACAGCTTCTTAAGCTACATTTAACTGTATCTAACGCTACCTAGTCAGATCTGAACTATAATTTTGTGATCTTGAACTGTCTACTTTTTATATTGGCTTCCGGGCTGAAAAGTCCCAGGCCTAACAAATAGATGGCGCTAGTTCTATTGCATTCACCGCTTTTTCAGTTAGTACTAACCTTCAAAAGACAGCTGTTAAAATTTCATGATATTCTATTCATTATTTTGTGAGTTATTGTGCTAAGAGTGACGCTACTTTTGTTATTTTCAAAACAATGGATCAAAAACAATTCCGTGTTTTAATTTTACACTGCTTCTTGATGGGAAAAAATACCGTTCAAGCGAAGCAATGGCTTGAAAAGTGTTATGGGGACTCCGCTCCATCAGAAACAACAATAAAACGTTGGTTTGCTGACTTCAAACGTGGTCGTAGAGACACCGATGATGCAGAACGCAGTGGACGTCCAAATGAGGCGGTAACACCAGAAAACATCAAAAAAATCCACAAAATCGTTTTGAATGATCGAAAAGTGAAGTTGCGTGAGTTAGCTGACATCGTAAAGATATCAAAAGAACGTGTTGGCTTTATATTGCATGAGCATTTGACTATGAGAAAGCTCTGCTCAAAGTGGGTGCCGCGTTTGCTCACTGTTCACCAAAAACAAGAACGTGTTGATGTTTCTGAGCAGTGTTTGGCCATGTTTAAACGTAACAAACCGGAATTTTTGCGTCGATATGTGACAATGGATGAAACATGGATCCATCACTTCACTCCGGAATCAAAACGATCGTCATCTGAGTGGACAGCAACTGGTGAACCTCGTCCAAAGCGACCGAAAGCACAACAATCGGCTGGAAAGGTTATGGTCTTGGTATTTTGGGATGTGCGTGGTGTAATATTCATTGACTATCTTGAGAAGGGAAATACCATCAACAGTGAATATTATATAGCGGTATTGGAGCGTTTGAAGGCCGAAATTGCAAAAAAACGACCGCATATGGCAAAGAAAAAAATTTTGTTTCATCAAGACAACGCACCGTGTCACAAGTCAATCAAAACAATAGCAAAACTACATGAATTGAACTTCGAATTGCTCCCACATCCACCGTATTCGCCAGATTTGGCTCCCAGCGACTACTGGCTGTTCGCAGACCTAAAAAAAATGCTTGCCGGTAAGACATTTTGCTCGAATGAAGAGGTTATCGCTGAAACTGAGTCCTATTTTGAGGCAAAAGATAAATCGTTCTACAAAAGTGGTATTGAAATGTTAGAGCGGCGCTGGAATGATTGCGTTGTTCTTGATGGAAATTACGTTGATGAATAAAGCTAATTTTGAACAAAAAAAACCGTGTTTTCTTTGTTAGGCCTGGGACTTTTCAGCCCATGTGTTATCTCCTTAGTAATAATAAATTGCTTACAAATGGGAGACATTTAATCTTCTTCTTTAGGCTTGTCGTTCATAACAAACTGTAAAGATCGTGCACACCTTACATGTAAAAGGTCTACACTACTCCTTTTTGCAAATTCTAAAATCATTCTTTAAGTTTATTGTTGGTTGCAAAACAATAATCTGCAGAAGAGGTTTCTGGAAAATAAGATCAGCACATCAATGAGAAGAGACAGCCAGTTGTCCGCGGGCAAACACCATTGTGTTTACTGAGGAGTTGTTGTTTGTGGTTTTAGTATGTTGATGGCAAAACTGTCCAAGCTAAGATTTATATTTAGTCGATGTAGTAAGTTCTGGCAGAATTAAGTGTGTTCATAGCCATTCAAAACTTTGGATGCGACTTTTGTGAATTTATCTTTCTTATTTCCTTCTTAAAAAAATATCCGAAGACATAATTCAATGATTTCCCACGACTTTAAGTAACTGACTTACAGCTTTCTTTTTTCATCGTCACAACAAACTTGAGTCGGGCATCTTCTATTTTTCTATGGAATAGAGACTGCTTTCAGTAGAAAATTTATATTTATTTTTACTTTTTTAAGGAATTCTTTTATGAACTCATCTACGAGATTAATTTTTATCAATGGTCTGGTTCTTTTCTCTCTTATTTACAAAATTATTATATGAGCCTAAGTTGTAGTTTAATGATCGCAAACTGTCAAACACAAAAGCTTTCAAAAATTATCCTCCATTAAACAAGATTAAAATTTCGATGCAATTGGCCCGTAGGAACTGAATGCTAATTAAAATCTGAAGATTCTAAAACCTCATTCATGACATTGTGAAGTACTGCTTTTCATATCTCATCAATTTCTTTAGAGATTCAGAGGACCAATCATTCTGTTTATTGCTTTACTTATATTTTATCATTCCAATTATTTCGTATGCGAAACGAAATTTCATTAGATCGAATCTTTTATTACAAAGTTTCTCTTTGTGAACCGAAATGATTCTTAATTTCGGATTTTTTCACTTACTCCTCCAAACTTTTTTCAACTTGTTTCGCTACTACATGGCATGTTTTCTCATAGAGATGCTGTCAAGTACTTACTACGTCGATTTTCGATTTAGTGAGCTTCTTTGAACATTTCAATTCAAGAGAATCCAACTTAAGGTCTCAAATATCCCTACGTCTCGAGGAGGTTGATCTCGGAAGAGATCGTTTTTACTATGAACTATTAATTGATCGTTGCTCGCCCGAGAAACCTATTTATCTATTTAAACACCCTTGGTTACAAGGACAAAATTGTTTGCACGTTTGAATTGTATTTGTTTGTCAAATACGTATGGCGTATTTTTAAATCTCAAACTACTAATGTTTATTGTTTGTTTTGCGTCGGCGGCGTCGCTTGTTACAAATTACAGAACATGCGCACAAAATTATCTTTTCATTCTGCTGTTGATTAAATCGTTAATTGAATTATCGAGAAAATTGCATTGTAGATTATATTAAGAAATTTGGTCACGCATTTTCTTTATTGTACAAAAAAGTAAATACGTCACGTCACATATAGAAATGTAATTTAACCCACCTATGTAAGAAAAAAAGGTACATTTTCCATTCTATAAGTTCATAAATACCGCATTCCCGTCAAAAATGTCATCTAGTAGGGTTATTTATCAAAAAAAGATTGTTGATTTTATAAAGGATGCTGTCAACAGCCAGGTTCCTGAGAGACTTTCGTTTGCTGAAGGGGATAAGTGAAGTTTGTTGTGACCACAAAAATAAAGTTTAGAAATCCCAGCCTTGAATGTTTTAAACTGTTGATAAAGCGGAATGAGGTACAAACAAAAGACAAACAGTAAACAAAACCCTTTTCACATTTTTTGCTGTTTAGTTAAATAGAGTTAACTAATTTTCACTTAATTAAACGAAATTATTTGACTTTTTTCGCTAAATGTATATTTTTGTTATAAAATGAATAAAAATCGCATCATTTAATGGAAAAGTTAAAAGGTCAAGAAAACCTCTAACAATATCCGCTTACCTAAATATGAAGGTCTCGTTGAAAACAGGATTTAGGTTTTTCCTATGAACTTTCGTTTGGAATTTCTTCTTTCTATCAGGCAGAAGGTAAAGTTTTATATACGGATCACTGCTCCCGGATACATCTTTGACAGGTAAATCCCTCGATTCCAATACCTGTTGGCAATTACATTTTCAAAATTTAATATAAAGTATTTATTGATGCAGACTTTTCAAAGAAATTGTTTGCGTATGCAATGAAAACGGTTTTAATTAAAAATTATTTTTCAATATTAGCGTGTACAAATCGTACGACATAAATGTGTTATCTAAAAAAGAACTGTCAAAATGATTTTCGAAAGCGCATTCATATACTACAAATGCCATGATAAATTAACAAATGGGAACGTGAAAAAAACTGTTGCTGTTTGTTTTTCATTTTTAATTCATTCTAATTTGAAGCAAAGTCCAGTGCTAAATGATGTAGAAGCATGAAAAATGAAGTTGTATCAAATATTAAAACCGAACGTTTAATACTTTACAACTCGACAAAAAATTCTTTGGGATTAGTTTTCATAAAATCAATAGCATATTTTAATAAGTGGATTTAGATGTGATGATTTATTGGAGTCTCAGATAACATTTTTACATTTTCTTATGGCTTTGTTATGTTTTTCGAATTACGATTTCTTCTTTAATGCTTTTCTCAACCGTTTGTGGAGGGTGTAATTCCCAAATTGAAATTTATTCTACTGTTTTCTCTCATTCAAGTTTTATTATATTATTGATTTTGTTTTATTTTTATCAGCCGAGAGAACTTGGTTTGTACTTAGGATTATTTTCAACTTGAGTAGTTCACTATCTGAAATATAAAGCTTTAATGAAAGGTCTAAAAATATCCACACTGCAGTGGTTGAAACATTAGAAGAGGATATCCTAAGTTGAAAATCTTTATAAAGGATCAGAGATTAGATGTGTATTCTAACTTTAGAAACATTACAAGTCTAAAATAATATTTTATAAACAGATAGCAATTCAATGGAAAAGAAGCTCTGTTTGAATTCTTTATATCGTTCGTTCATTAGCTTTCCATTTCATTAATAAAGTATGAATCCAAATAACCATTTTATTTCATCAATAATAAACAAGTTACTAAACATAAATTCCAAAACGGAATTAATTGCTGGCGGATAGCTCTTAACAGTTGCTTCTTATACATTTGTTGGTTTATTTTAAAAGGAGAAGCTTTATGAATGATTTAAGAGAACGCTACTTCTAACAATTTAAGTCTAAATGATAATTCATTGCTTATTTATCAACGGATCAATAATAATCCTTTTTTCTGCATAATTTCTTCAAAATTCTATTTTTAAATTTAACTGCAAATAGCAAATTTCTTTTTGTGAAACTCCTATCACGATTAATTGCTGAAAGTAATACAAACTGGATTTGAAACTCACTATTTCAATCAGTTGCTTTTGATATTTTAAATATGAATTCAATATTAAAATAATGACACCAAAATGATATTTTGAGTAAAGACGCAAAAGAGACAAGTAGAGAAACTGGAAAAAAGAGAGAATGAATTTAATAATATCGAAAGATAAAAACGAAACTGTAAAAGCCATAAAATATGAAAAAAACCAAATACTAGAACTAGCTCTCTCACAGAACTTTGCAGATAAATGCTTAGCAAAAACCATACAAGCTAAAAGAAACTATCTACATTCTTGAAGTTTGTTTACATAGGATGACTTCGACGTAACGCATAACTCTTTCATTGGAGATTCTGAAAAAAACCATAACTTGACTCTCTACGACTTAAAAACTTTGGGTCGGTTTCCGCTCACGCAATTAAATATTCTCTAACTGCCATAGCAACCGATTTTACCCTTTTTCTTCTTGGTAACATTAGCAAAAGTTATACTTCGTCAAATTCTTAAAGAAGCTTCATTAGTTAGTGACAGAAGAGTTTGTAACCTGATCTTTATGTTTTCATAGTAAGAGAGATATACTGCCCATCTAGACATTCCGTACGAGAAGAAGGGTATAGATTTATTTTAGGGGGAGGGGGGCTTTAACGCGAAACACACCCACAGGGGATCCAGACTTAATAATAATAACAAAAGACAGAGCAAAGCAGTCAATGAACACGGAGTTATGACGCTATCAACAGAAAATCCAACTTATTGGCCGTTTGATCTCAATAAGGTCCTTGAGCTTATTGATTTTTTTTATAACCAAAAATGTATCACCAAACTATCTACAAACAGACGAGTATAATGACTTATGTTCTGACCACTCGCCACCACTGAGGGAAAAATTATTCGGGAAGAAACCAACCCTGTACTAACTAAGAAGTAGAAAAATTCAACCAAGATATCTAACAAACGGCCTGGGAATGCACTCTAGATATTAAAAGACGCCTAAAAGGCTGCAACTATCCCGAAGAGATCAGAAGGTTGGTAATTGAAAAACGAAAAGTAAGAAGAAAATGATTTTAAAGTACAGCTTGAATAATTTCAAACAACAACTAAAAAGAGAGATAATAAACTTTAAAGATGAATCTGTTAGCTTCTACCTGAGAGAGGTGACCAACGACTGCTCCACGGATTATTCACTGTGAAAAGCAACGAAGACGTTAAAAAGACCAATAATGCAAATCCCACCAATCAGAAAGGAGGATGGTAGTTGAGCTAAAAGTAACGGGCAAAAAGCAGAATGCTTCGCTGGTCACCTGAAGAAAATTTTTCAACGACATAATCTTCAAGATGGAGAACCGCTAGAAGAGATTGTGCACCAGGATGAAAAACAGATAACTTTGATATCCTCAAAAGAAGTTACGACAGAGATCAATAACATGAATTCAAAAAAAGCTCTTGGATTTGACCTTATTACAACAAAAATATTAAAACAACTACCAAGAAAGGCACTAGTCAAGATGGTCTATCTTATTAATACTGCATTTAGATTATAATACGTTCCTACTTTATGGAAAGTTGCGAAAGCTGTTATGATACCAAAACCAGGTAAACCTCCTCATATAGACCCATTCATTATTACCAATCTTCCCAAAACTATTCAAGAAGCTTCCCCTTAAAAAAATCCAACCAATTATCAACAGAAAAAACCTGATCCCAACTCATCAGTTCGGGTTTAGACGAGATCATTCCACCGTGGATCAACTTCATAGAGTTACTAACATTATAGAAGATGCTCTGGAAGAAAAAAAGTCTATTCTGTAGCATTCCTTGACGTGGCGCAGGCGTTCGACAAGGTATGGCACAATGGATTATTTTGCAAACTAAACTTCACCCTCAGACATTATAAAACACTACTTAACAGATAGACACTTCAGGATAAAACAGGAAGACGCATATTCGGACTTCAAAGAAATTAAAGCTAGACAATATTCTGATCCCGGTTCTCTATCTTCTCTATAAATGCGATCTGCTTCAGTTGGATAACAGCTCAATGGCTACCTTCGCTGACGATACTGCCATTCTTGTAGTGAGCAATGATAATACCAAAACAACAAGACTACAAAGTACTAGTAATAAATTCCAAAGCTGGGCTACAAAATGGAAAATTAAACTCAATGAGAATAAATCAGTTAATATAATAGATTTCACCAATAAACAAATAAGCATAAAGGAGCAAATAACCTCGTATTCTAATACGGCAAAATACTTATTCTTACACTAGACGCGAAGCTTCGCTGGAAAGCCCACGTAAAGAAAAAGATGGAAAAATTAGATGTCAGGTACAAAAAAATGTACTGGCTGCTTGGAAGACATTCAGTCTTGTCAACCCATAATAAAATTCTTCGGTACAAGCAAACGTTAAAAGTCGTATGGACGTACGGTATACAACTTTGGGGGTGTACCAAAAAACTAATATTAACATTAGTTACACAAATTTCAAAATAAATTACTAAGGGGAATTGTGAATGCACTCTAGTACATTCGTAATAAAAATGTACACAGGGATCTTGGAGTGGAGTATGTGGAAAAAGAAATACAAAAATCAGCAAGAAGTCACGAGAGAAGACTTCTCCAACATGAGAGCGTCGAGGTTATCCAGCTCCTGGACAACTCCAACCAAAGGAGAAGACTGAAATGAATTAAACCTCATGAACTAGTGTAGTGTACTTGTCAAGTGCAAAAAGCAGAGTACAGACAAATTAGTGCGCAAGAAAAACGTGCCATACTGACCAAGGAAAGAAAACTAGGACGACATCATAGAGTGCCACTTAGTCCTAAGTTAAACTAGTAAGTTAGGTTTGGAAAAGAGTTACTTATTTATTATTGTAAATAAAAAAATAGTGAGACAAAAATTATAGAACTGCCTTGAAAGGAAAAGAATTGGGGAGTGTCAAAGCCAAAGAGAAGAAGAGAAAAGCACAAGGATCAACTGACTCAAGCAAAAGCATAGAGTACCGTTATTGTCATGTAGGTTATCAGAACGCATTTGAAAGTATCTCTAGCTCATGGCAAGTAGAAAAGTAAACAATTTCAGAATTTACCATAAATTTTTATTAAAGCACAGAATAAGTCACAGTCCTGTCCTCTAAATTACTGAACAAGAACAAATGGTCTGTAAAAATCAAACCGAACCAAAAAACCCGACCAGTTCGAAAACTCTGAAGAGTTTGAATAGCAAAAGAGGCCTATACAGGTCTAAAAATCTAGATATTTGAAGATATGTTTTTTTTGGAATTCTGAATCGAAATGGATAAAATTAAAAAGAAATCTTTTCCAAGCCTCTTTTGAAATTACCTGAGTTGAAGAGATTTTACAGCAGTTTTATTGAATTATAAATATTAAAAAGATTAAAATACAGAGCAAATCTATCAATAGAAAAATCATTAAAAATGTATCTACATTTCTCTTCCAAAGGGTCATAAATAGAAAATACAAGTCATTTTCGGTATTTGGAAGAAGTTGGTCAATGATCATGTATACTTTGGTAAAGAAACAAGCACTACCAAACCGGAAAATAATTGATTCAAAAACCAGGTTCTATGCTCTCAGTTCATTCTACAAATATTTAGGGCCTACGATAATCTAGACGAGAAGAATTTAAAGTTTTGCGCAAGTTTTTTCCTTTAGAAACAATGTGAAAGAAAAGATTTGCATTTTTCGAAATACTACAATCATGCTGTCGGTGTTTGACTTCCTCTCTTAAATTTCTGAAGTTGGCTCATAATCAACCACCTGATCTACTGAGCCAGCATGATGGAGTGACTACGCATAAAGAAACCATAATACAATAAGATATCAAACAGTACTTAAAAATTCTATTTAGGTACTTGTGTTTTTGAGGTCGCTTTTTTTGTGATCGAGTGTAGTTCAATGGTGGTTGCAAAATGTTGGATGGGTGGTCTCTAAATTAACGTATCTAAATCACTTATTGCATTTGTTCTTCAGATATATAGTTCATAATAAATATCGGTCTATCTACGGCTTAAAATCTGAGACTGACCTGGATCACCAAAATGAATAAAGATAAAAAGTCAGAAAATAGCCTAAAGGTAAGCCTGTTTTTCAAAACAAGATACAAAACACAGATGTTATTAAACAGAACAGTTTGTATTCAGTTTGTTAACAAGGCAAAGATAATGCATTTATAACGAATTAGAAAGGGGAGGGTAAAAGATTTGAAAACATAAAAAAATATATTGCAAGACTTTTCTCCAAAGCCTCAACACCTCGGATAATTCTTTCCCATCGTTTAAACTATCCAATACAACCGTTCCAACCAAAGAACTCAAAAAAGGTCAGTTTACGTGAAAACACTTACCCTAACTAGTACAAAAACATAGTTCAAGAATCTCAATGGTGAAACTAAATACGCGTAGTCCACTTAAGCCAGGGCATGAAGGGTCGGCGAAAGACAGCAAAAGTAGAATAATACAACCACAAATAAAAATAAAACAATAGAAAGAAGACAGTGTTCAAAACGAAAGCTTCTAGGGCATCTTTATCATTTTCAGATTTATAATGGCATTTAGAGAGACTTTACAAATCTTCCTCTGTTCGTACCTTTACTCAATTTTTGAAACTAATAGAATCTTCAACTAGCATTAAAAAATATCTGAAATAGCTGGGCCAAAAAGGAAGAAGGATCTAGTATTATCTTTCAGTTATACTCTTTAAACATAATACAATCATTCTGAACCAAATCATTATTGTTACTTGGTACAAATAAGAAAAGAGTACTTTGAATCTTGCACGGATTTAACTCTTGGATCTTACCTAAACCACACTTACAGATACAATTTAGAACAATTTTACTTGAAATTAGAAAAAAACTTAGCGACAAATTTTTAAACCAAACAACAATAGCTTAGAGGAAATTTATATTTGCAATATAATTTTGCGTCAATTCATTTCATCTCTTTTGTTTTATCTTGATGTCAATTTTTTTAATTAAATTTTATTTTGTAGTCTTTATTGCCTTTGATCATTAAAATTGTATTGTAAAATTTTATGTTTTAGTATGATAAACGAGATAAAGTAAAATAATTTTTATTAATCCTCAACTAAATATTGAAATTCTAAAAACTACAGTTTTAGTTTATGTATTTAGATTGTTTTATTCAATTTTTATTTATAAATGAAACCATTTTTTGAGTAGATCAAACTTTTTTCATTATATCCAAACTTCATCGAAACAGATTTAAAACAAATCGTTTATTAATAACTTCCATAAAGATGGAGATTTTTCAATTTTTGTAAAACGAATTATCATTTCATTTATATGAATATCGCCCTCCTTTCTTAAATCTTTTAATGTATTGTGCAAGCTGCCGTAAAATTCAATTTTGAGAATATCATTTTACATAAAAGTACAATATGAGAATAAATGATACTTTACCTTAACAACGAGTCCTTCCACATCTTTGTCGTACCGTAGGGCGAAATGTAATTTTCCACAGTACTCCATTTCAGGGCCCCCCAGAACTATCGTTTGAGGATTGCCTCACTAAATCTTTCTTGTACAACTCAGGCTGAAAATGTTGTTTATTAAGGTAAGAAATGGCTACACAGTTTTGGTTTAATTAATTTTCTAATTTCTTGAAGGTACAAACAGCTTAGTAGCACGGGGAGAGAAAGGAATTCCACGTCCTTGATTTATCAGAACTTTATCCTTCTCTTCCGTCTTACATAAGCAAAGATTCAACAAAAAATTTAATTGAAGTTGAATGAAATGGAGTTATTGACACACATATTATATTTAGTGATTTTTTTATAGTTTGCAATAATGGGGGAAACGTGAAGTAATCGACGCACGTAAAGATTGAAAACCTAATAAAAATTTTTGCCGATAACAGCGTCAAGCTTTTATATTTTATTTATACGAGCAGTATTATGTCCTCACACCTACATAATATTCTCTAAACGTAAAACCAGTTTTTCCTGACTTATTTATGTTTTAGTTGTAAAAAAGTCATAATTCGTTAAATAAAATTGTTTGTCTCGTTTTTACGGAAAATAGAAAAAAAATTTAAATTTTTCATCAAATACATAATATAGGTACTTATTGTCCTGGTGTTATTTTATATTTGTGAAATAAGTTTTTGTTATCTTAACTGTACGGTTTTATCACGTAAAAAAGTTTCATTCCTAATTGAACACCCACGGAAGAATTAATGAATTGTGAACCTTATTTGTCAAATACTTTGTAAAAACATTGGAAAGAAGTGAAACGGCTCGGTTGGCTAGAATTTCAGTTTATGTATGCGTTTAAGATTGGTAATTACCATTCTGGTGTAACATATTCTCATCAAGTCCACTTTGTTTTTATGGGAAGCGTTTACCAATTTATCTTTCTCATATTCAGTATTATCAAGCGGCTGAAAGGTTAAGTTTATTTAAGTGGAGGAAGATGATAAAACAAGCTTTTTATTAAAAGAAATATATTTTACTGCTTTAATGTCAATTTGAATTTTTGGCCTGAAATGAAAAATAACAATACAGGATTGCTGAGGAATCTCAAGAATTATTAATTCTGTTCTTTATTAATTTATTAAATAAATTTACAATTAATTGACGCTTTGTTTTAAAGAATTTCAATTTCCAGTTGGTAGAGCATTGGTACGGAAAGCTGAAGGTGGCAGGTTCAAATTTTGTTGGAAGCTGAATATTGTACTAAAACGTTGACCCTACGTAATGCCATTTGGAGTAAAACCTATCTTTTACTTGTGGGGTATTTCTATGATTTAATATCTCATCACGCATATGATTTAGGAAGTTAGCCACCAACTGAATGTTAAACTATTTTGCATATTATCGTATAAAGTGGATGTCGTATCTGAATTTTCAAAATTCTCTGACTTCAAACCGAAAATCTGATCATTAACATCTTGCTAGATAGAGGCACTTTGTAAATGATGAGCTTGGAGCAGAAAAATATATCCAGTCAGTTTCAGTAAAGGAAAGTGACATTTTTAAATTAGAGATCTCCTCCCTTTCCAAAAAAAGAAAACAGAATGCCTAATTTCTCTTTTATTAAGAATCCTATCAGGTAGTTTTGAACATAGTCCCAGTTGTATATTCTATAAACTTCACTTCCGACTCCCGTTACTCCAATTACTTTTCATTTTTGAAACTGAAATCTAGTCTGCGTCTTGTATTTTTCTCAGGTATTGTTTCGGGAGTTTCTATGTTTTATTTCTGTGTCCAGAGTCGGATGGCCCTGGGGGGCTAAAAATTAGAGACTCCGCAGACAAACCGGTTTGGGGACCAAATAGGCTCAAAATCCAAAATTCCAATCTTTCGTCCTTTTTTTGCTTGTGATTATTTTTTTGTGATACTGTCACAAAAGAACACGGGTTTTCTTGTATTAACAGTTTGCTTCTTGCCGGTCCTCCTATATTATCTTTTGTGTCTAGCAACTGAAATAAGCCCTATCACCTAACCTAACATGACAGGAAAATAATTCTCTAAATATATGACGTGCGTGCACCAAGAGCTCACGAAAGTTGTGGGTCCCTACACGCAGTTCTCTTTGAATATTTTTAGTTTTGTTAAACCAATTTCAAAGCCATGTTATGTCATTATAAAGAACCAAGCTATCCACAGACTCCTGACCAAATTTGATCAGTGTTACTCTATCTGTGTCTAGTCATTTTTTTGAATTGTTTGTTCAGCAGATAGAACAACTTTCTTAATTCTCCGACTCGTATTCAGAGCCCTTTTTGTTTTCTATTACCTTCTTTCATACACATTTGCTTAATAAATTTGGCTTTTCCTTTTAAAACCTCATTTAGCTACATATACCTATACTCCTACAATAATTTCCAGATATCCATAACTACCAGACTTAACAAAAACTCATTTTGCATAAACATAGCGGCTAGATTTTTATAGAAGTTTGTTGTTCAAAGCACGTTTTAATTCATCAAAAAACATTGTGGGTAATTGAGATTTTCTAAAAATTGTGGTTAGAAGGTTTACTTGGGTATGGAGAATCGTAGAATTGATGCGAAGCCTTTCAGGTTTGAGTAAAGAAGTCTACCCAAAACTACGATTCTAAAATCTTCAGAACAATAGTCAATGCAAAAGATTGATTCTATTTGATGCTTTTATCTCACTTCCAGTAACATGCAAAGCTACAAGAGACTCCTAGTTTACTGACATCTCGACCAGAATCAGCATCAACAAACAAAAATTCTCAACGAACAAAAATATATCGTAAAAAAGAACCTTAATATGCTACAACAGTATTGGATTCCACACGTTTAAACTTGCGAACTAAAGCTTTAGTGTGGGTTGTAAAGAAACTCAACTGTCAAATTAGGCTAATTCTAGAGAAGAGTTTTACTCTCTTAAAAATATACTAAAAAGGATCGTATCTAACGAACTGAGAGTTTTTGATTTTAATAGATCAATTTAGGCTTAAACGTTACGTGCAACGTTACGTATTTTCGCACATAATTACTTCTTACCAGCAGAGTCTATACACGCAAGCCTTGCTCGGGTAGTTTAATGGAGATAACAATAGCAAAAAGTCACCACCCAAAAGAACTTCAGTGGTCGTTTAAGATTTCCTTTTTAAGTAAAGTCTGTAGCATGGTTTCTAAAGCCATTGCGTTACTGAAGACTGCATTTTTGAAATAATCAGTCTTGCTTTCTATTATGATGATGATAAAAATTAAGGTTGTTTCCCAGTCACCAAGGGGAATGGTGGCCGTTTTAGATGTCATTTAGCTTTATAATCAAGCGGATTACGTTAATAAATTATTATTGGTAACGACACTCTGAGACAGCCGGCATCGCGCGGCGATGTTCTTGGGTTTACCTAACTAGCCTGGTCGCAGTGTTGGAAACTGATACAGCAATATATGAATCAGCTATGGTTGGGTTGGAGTTGAGGTTCAAGTACTTTGTTGTGTTATTATAGAGAGGGTTGGCATGGTGTTCTGGCTTGTGGCGACGTCGCGTCGGTTGCTGACTAAAATGTTGTGTGTCGGCTAGATAAGACTTTGACAACAAAGACAATACATATTACAACTGATGTGTATTGACTGCGTAGAACATTTTCTGATTGCGCCCGGCTATTGATGGTGTTGAACTGTAGGGTTTAGCTCGGATGGTTGCTAGTAATAAATGTCGATCCTAATGGTGGATGGAAATAGCTTATCTCAGTACTGCACATCCACACGTGTGGTGTGGAAATGGAGACAGTAGCAGGCGGTAACGTGAGATAGGGACTTCGAACGTATTAACCAAGCATATGGTAGGTGCAACTCCAAGAGGAAGCATGTAATTATAAAGTTATTAGTCACCCTCCAAAGTACAACCAAAGGCTTTTTTGACCTGAATTATACTGACCGGCAAAAAAAACCGGCCACCTTGAAATATCTCCAATTGTTATTTGATTTAAGAATTGTTAATACAGGATGTACAGATTAGCTAAAAGAAAAAGACAAATTAATATAAAATTAAATTTAATTTAAGCAGTAACAAAAACAGTCTAAATACGATACTTTCTTAATTAAAAACAATAAATGTGGCTGTTTATAATGGACCTCCTGATAATTATTGGTAGTGTCTATGTCCTCTTCGAGCTTGAATTACATCATTCTACCGCCTTGGCATTGAAATTAATAATTTTCAAAGTGATTTTGCGAAATTATTCAGGGTGGCCGTTTTTTTTGCCGGTCAGTTTATATAAAATAGCAAAACCCAAAAAAAATATGAGTAATAATTTCTCAAGGAAGTCCCAAATAACAGTCCTTGGCAGAAATCATAAAACTAATATTTACCACTAAACAACTGCATACTGCATCGAATAACTTGTGAACCTTAGTTTGATATAATTGGACTGTAGTAAACCATCTATTAACCTTAGTTTGCGTTCAGTATCTCCACAGATAGAGAATTTCACTATTATTGTAAAGCATTCATGTATCCTTGCTGTTTACTTTTTTTTAAAGAAAAGCTTCTAATAGTACAAGATCCGACCGCTTATTTCTGCAGGTATCTGTTTTTTTTAAATAAAACTTGATTTAAATGAATGATCACTAGTAGTGTAATACATTACTGCCGGGTTGTCTAGAAAAATTTAGCCGCAATTACCTTTAATCAATATATTCTAATTAATTTATTTCAATAAATTCCAACTATTTGTTTTTCAAGTGAATTAAACGTCATTTAAAAGAAAATGATGTGAAAATGGAAAAAAATGGTTGCCAGCTCTCAGTCAGCTGTAATTTTCGGGTTGCCAGATGTAAACGGGTATGTTGTTGTTAATTATTTACGCTGATCGTGTTTTTCAAAAGAATGATATACCAAATTAAAGTTCAATTTTTTCTCTACACGATAACACATGGTTGCCTGTAAGAAAATGGCCGCAAGTAGTGGTTGCCATTATTTGAATTAATTACTTCCGCTCTGGATGACTGTGAGCGATAGAGAAGAAATGCGTGCGCTGCTTCATGTTGTAGATAAGGATACAATGTGGTGTAGTTGTATTTGTATTGTATATTTGTTGTATTACCCTATCATTGATCATTCATTTAAATCAAGTTTTATTTAAAAAAAGAAACAGATACCTGCAGAAATAAGCAGCCGGATCTTAGACTACAATGATCTGTTAGGATAAATTAGAAATAAAGTATTCCTGCAAAATAGATTCAGTCAATTAGCTTTATCTCGCAAACATATTTCTAGTAAGATTTATCCAAACGCGCAATAAATGCAACTCCTAGTGTACAATTGTTCCCAACTCATCGTACGTTCAACCCCCCTCCCGGTCAGCACCGCACAGCAAACCCCCATAAGATAAGAATTTATGTCTTCCGAGTTCGCCTCAGACGTTTGTAAATTTAAAAATGCATGGAGACGCACGTGGATTGTGAATATAAAATAGAAATTTCTAATTTCGATTCGCTATATTTTTCTTGCAGCCTTAAATAAAATTCGAAATTAAGAGCCTGCAAAATAAATTTCTTTTCTCATTTAAAAGAGTAGCAGACGTATCGGTAATTAAAAATGTCATTTCACCAAAACCAAATGTATGAATATACTATTGTGAACGTATTTTGTTGCCTTGAGAAATGCATTTTAAATGGCAATTTATAAAAATGTATTTGTTACCAGTAATAGGGTGGTATATACAAACTCGCATAAACTCCCTTTTAGTTGACCAATCAGCGTCTCGTGACATTTTTGTTCGCCAATAGAATAGTCTTCTTGTAGACCCAATAAGACCGGCAGCAACACTTACTCTAAAGTACGAGGGTGGTCTGAAAAGTTTCCGACCTCAACGTGAAGATGGCAGCACTCGTAAATAAAAGCTACTGAATTTCGTTGTTCATCTGTTGACAGTTACTCACCAAAGTTTCGGCCATTTTGGACGCGCAGTTTTTATGTAACAGTCGTTTGAGTGAGTTGATGTGAGTTTTTTTGTGAAAATGGACAAAATCGAGTATCGAGCTGTCATTAAATATTTGTTTTTGAAAGGCAATACGCCTTCGCAAATAAAAGATGAGTTGGATTCTGTGTATGGGGACTCTGCACCATCATTTACCACAGTGAAATTTTGGGCTGCTGAATTTAAACGTGGCCGTAAGAGCTTGGGAGACGATGAACGTTCGGGACGTCCAAAAACTGCAACTACCGACGAAAACATCGCCAAAGTTCACCAAATGGTGCTAGACGACCGCCGAATTAAAGTGAGAGAGATAGCAGAGGTTATGAACATGTCAAAAGAACGTGTTTGTCACATATTAAATCAACATTTAGGCATGAGAAAGCTGTTCGCGCGTTGGGTGCCGCGTTTGCTCACGTTAGACCAAAAACGTGTTCGAATGAATATTTCCAACGCTCTTTTGGCGCAGTTTAGGCGAAATAAATCCCAGTTTTGGCGCCGATTAATTACTGTAGATGAAACTTGGATACACCGTTATACGCCCGAAACACAAATACAGTCCAAACAGTGGACTGCAAAAGGGGAACCGGCTCCAAAAAAAGCAAAAACTGTTTTTCGGCTGGGAAAGTGATGGCGACTGTTTTTTGGGATAGTCATGGAGTTATTTTAATCGATTATCTTCAAAAAGGAAAAACCATTACAGAAGCATATTATGCATCATTACTTGACAAGCTGAAGGCAGAACTTGCGAAAAAACGGCCACATTTGCAGAAAAAGAAAATCCTGTTTCACCAAGACAACGCACCGTCTCACACCTCAGCGGTTGCCATGGCGAAAATCCACGAATTACGGTTTGAACTGCTTGACCATCCGCCTTACTCACCAGATCTAGCCCCAAGCGACTTCTTTTTGTTCCCTCATCTAAAAATTGCGCTCGGAGGACAAAGATTTTCGTCAAATGAAGAGGCAATCACCTTCGTGAACAATTATTTTGCAGAGAAAAATGCCAAGTACTATTTGGACGGGTTACGGAGATGGGAGCATCTCTGGGAGAAGTGTGTAGAGTTACAAGGAGACTATGTTGAAAAATAAAAAAAAATTTTCAGAAAAAATGTCTTGTATCTTTGTTAGGTCGGAAACTTTTCAGACCACTCTCGTATTTTAGATTTAGATTTGCATTCATTGATTTTGTGTACAAAATGTACGAATTTACAATAGTCAAGAAAGTGTCCTGTCTACGCTACCCACACACCGTCTATATTCCTTTATTGCAAGAGGGCACCGAATTAATATCTGATTTCTATCTCTTTCTTTTCGTTTGATTTCTGTGTTGTCTTTTGGATTGTGAATAGAAAAAATCATTTGAGTTATCCTTTTATTGTTCCATTTTACACAAGGGACATCATTTACATGTGTGGACGAGTCACTTTCGGCGCGGCTTAGGTCTTTATCTGCAAGTAATTTTGGTAACCTTTTCCTATGTACCCTAACGGTTCCACAACTAGGTACGTTTTAATCTGGAAAATCTTCAAGAAGTGCGACGATGGTAAAAGAATGATCAAAATAAAGGTGATACCATGTTTTATACAGTGATTCAGCCAATTTCTTTCCAAGAGATTTACCCAACAGTGGTCTCAGTTTGAATACACCGACAAAACGACGGTTTATTTCTTTTGTATAAACTTACTTCGATAATTAATTATATAATAAAATTTAAAAAAATGTAGTATCAAAACATCTACCATCCTTATCTTATTTATTTTTTAAGAAACTGTAAAACTTTGCATAAAACTTCACATGCTAAAAACATGGATTCATTACAACTTGCACGACCGTTATTAGTTTAAAATTGACAAGAATGTATCGGTTAATAGAGGCGGTGAATACCAAAACCACAATGAATAAAAATACAACTTCACAAATTTATGGATTTCTAGTGAAACCACTTTGCCTAAAAGAGTTAAGGTTTGCCGAACTCCCAATTGAACTGTACTGTACACACATCTTGCTTCGTAATCTTCCTTGTGCGAAGCCAGCCGAGATCCAGTAAAGGTTTTGTGTACCCAAAGCAGGGATGCTATTGAAAGAAGAAACATTGAACTAACATTTCAATAAAAACTGTACTAAGATGGCAAAGAGTGTACTGCACTACAAAATTAGGTTTCCTTATTAAAAAGGTCAACAATTTTCTGTGTTAAAACTTTTGTTAATAAAACGTTAAAAAACAGAACATCCAGCTATGATGCTGAAGACACTGACAATGAGCGCGTTCAGCGGACCTCAACAGTTGCTTTCAGTGGTAAACAACATGAGAACGCTGAGCACGCTGTGCAGCACTGCAATTTCAGCCACTTACGCAGAGGAAACGTTCAGTAACTTTGCTTTGTTAGCAATTCAACCGTTGAGGTCCGCTGAACCTGCTCTGCTTAGTGACTGCTCCTTTGTATCTCTCGATTTATTCTTTCAAAACGTTGCAATCACCAATTTTACTTCTTGATGTGTCTCAGAGAGTCCTAGAAAACAATCAATCGAACAATTTTAACGTTTGAAGAGGTATCTTAAAAGATAAAGAGGCGCATTTTGCATATAATCCGATCTTTAGTGATCAGAATTCAGAAACCAATATTACCGACTACCTGTACTTGACAATTTGATTTCTGCGCTGTTGTAATTTGTTGTACCAACCGCGGAACCCGGAAAGCAACTGAAGTATTTCTCTCAAGCATGAACAATTAAGACAAAAATGTACTAAGATTGAGAAATACACCACAGGAACTCGGAAAATATTTGAAGTTAAAGACATTTCTCAGAAACATGAAGAATTTCTAAAAGTGTACTGGAGTTGAAAAAGACTTACTGGTGTACTGACACAACATTTATCTGAAGTATCGTTGCTGATAGCATTATTCCTCTATAGTTTCCGCTGTTGTACGAGTCTGCTTTCATATCGTATATATGGGCATGATAGTTCCCGCTTTCCATTCATTAGGTATTTCCTTTAGTTGCCAGCATCTATTTAATAGCTTAAGTACCTTTACCATCCCTTCTTCTCTTTTTTTGTTTTTTTTAATTGTTCTGGGATTATTTCATCTACTTCGGCTGCTTTCTTAATTTTTATTTTTCCCGTGGCATTATTTAGTTTCTCCATAGTAATTTCTTCCGCCTCGCGCACTATCACTTCCTCTCCTGTTAAATTATTTCGCTCATCATCCTCCGTTCTGGTGTCTGTTCCTAATAATTCCTCGAAGTATTCCTTCCATCTGCTAATAATCTTATCATCTTGTGTTAGTATCTTCCCCTATTTAGATTTTATTCTATGTGTTCTATTATTTACAGTTTTATTTTTAAATATTTTTATTGTTCTATAAAATAGTTTCTGGTTTTCCTTGCTATGCCTTGCTATGCCTTTCTATTAATTTGTCAAATTCTTCCCACGTTTTCCTTTTGGCTTTTGTTACTTTCCTTTTGACTTCTGTCTTTTTATTTTTATATTGATGGTAGTTCGTCTCACTTTTGTTCATTAAATAAGTTTTCTACAATTTTTTTTCCTCTTTGACTGCTTTTTGGATATCCTCATTCCATCAAGATGTTCTTCTTTCATATGTGCCCACGTTGTTTTTAACGCATCCTTTTTTTTGCTGCTGCCCACATTGTTTGTTTAAGTTGGTCCCACATCGTGTTCGTGATCTTAAAATTCTCTCAACCTACTTTTGATATTTTTCCCCTGCATCTTGTTTTCTTAACTTACGTTTCTTTATTTTTTGTTTCTTGTACTTTTTTTACTTTTGCTTCTAGCAGGTAGTGGTCACTGTCAATCTGATACCTCCTTTTTACTGTTACATCCTTCATTTTTCTTTTATTTCTTTTTTCTATAATGACATATTCCCCCTACTAGCCATCTGAAGTAAATTTGTGGATATCTCTGTGTTTAAAAAGTGTGTTTGCTATAACTAAATTATTGTCAATACAAGATTCCAATAGTTTTTTGCCATTATTATTCATTTCTTTTTCTCCGTACTCTCTGATTACTCCGTTCCATCTATCTGCATCCTTTCCTATTCTGGCATTAAGGTCTCCAGCTATTATCAGTTTCCCTTCTTTATTTTCGCATACGTCTTGCAGACTTTCCCAAAATCTGCCCTTCTCTATTTTCCTTTCATTTTAGTCTGGCCCGTACACTATCACGGTTGTTATTATAACTTTTTCTATATTTATTTCTAGTATTAGTATCCTTTGATTTACTTATTTCCACTTTCGTATATTCTGAACTGATTTCTTTCTTATGAGACATGCTACACCTGCTCTAGCCCTATCTGTTTTGCTCACTTTTCCATATATCAGTAGATCTCCATTATCCAGCCATATACTACCTGTTACTTTCTTTTTTGTTTCTGATAGCGCTACTATTTCTATTTTAGAGTTATTCAGGCTTTATTATTTTCTTTTTCTTATTCTTTCCCATTTAATCCCCCTGTATTTCATGTTGCCAGTTTCCATTCTGTTTTGTTTTTCTGGTTAACCTGTTCAAGCTTTCTTTTACCATTCGTTGTTCTATTTCGTTTTGCCTTTGTCGTCAAATTCATTTTTGTCCCATTATTCTTTTTGGCTTTCTGAACGTTTCTTGTCTTGGTCTTGCTTCTTTCCGAGTTCTCCGGATACATTGTTACACTTCTATTCCACGTCATCAATTACAATGTTTTGGTATTTTATTACTACTTTTTTCCCTTTTGTTTTTTTTTATTGACCCTTTTCTTGATTTTGTATTCTATTTCTCTTATTTGAGGGACAAATCACTATTTATAAATACATGCTTACTTATTGTCTTCTTCAATTTTCTTTTATCTTCAGTATTTTGATCTTGTCTTCAAAATTTTCCATTTTTATTAAGCATTTGGTTTCATCCAGTTTTTGTACTTTTTTAATTTCCATATTTAAATTTAAGTTACCCTTGAAGAAAGATTCCAGTATTTGCTTCATTTGTGTCTAGTTTCAGTCCTGTTATTAGTAAATCTTTCTTGCGTCTATACTTTTCTGTTTTGTCTAATTGTTTGTATAAAAGCTTGATTTTATTTTTTACTGATTGGTTTGCTTCTTTAAGTTTTCTCATTTCTTTCTGGTACTCCACCCTGATCCCTATCACTTCTACAAACACAACGAGTAATATTTACATCGAATACAGCATCTGATTGGTTTGAGTGTCGCGTGCAT
Source organism: Ignelater luminosus (assembly GCA_011009095.1). Lineage (NCBI taxonomy): Eukaryota > Metazoa > Arthropoda > Insecta > Coleoptera > Elateridae > Ignelater > Ignelater luminosus. The sequence goes on along the minus strand of VTPC01091019.1, from coordinate 183,183 downwards.
TGAGCGTGTAATAAGCAAAGTTATTAAGACACATCGGAGGAAAGTATGAAACGTAACGAAACAAACACTGAAATGAATTAAGTAGTAGAGGTATCGACAGCACAAATTATGTAGAGTAAATGTACGTACATTTCGTTTAAATAACTTAACTTGATTCATTAATTTCTCCAAATATCTTTCTCCTCATATTGCACCCGCCCATATCCTTGAAAGATATATAAACAGGAACTGCTGATGTTTGTTATATTGGACATAGACATAAAAACAAAGGCTGACTTTTATCGTCGAACCCTCCCGTCTCCGATACCCTAGAGCTTACCAGAAGGCAGCCTACTTTGTGTTGACGGTAAGTTATCATGTGAGGGTCTAAAAATCCTGTTTTCTTCGTAACCAATCTAATTGTTAAACCAAACTTTGATTGATATTCCACAATTGAAATTTATAATTACTTCTAGTCAAACTTAAAATCGCGCTATGAAATCAAATAAAAGATAATGAGTTTACACAACAGTGGATAAGATATGTCTCTTAAGATAATTTTAGCTTCAATTTATTTGAGATGGATTGTATCCGAAAATAGTTACAAATATAATATACAAAATAAGACTAAGTTATTATCCTTTACTTTTCCCCAAATTATTGCATAGATTAGACAAGAAAATTATTCGTTGATAAAACATACAGTTATTGGAAGATAAATAAAGGCTTTTGGTGACATAATATTGATCTTAAAGAAACTATATTTAACAACACATCAGAAATATTAAAAATCATTGTAATTTGGAAAATATACATATATGGTAAAGATGAGCAGTGTACTTCATTATTTATGAAAGAATAAGTACAAAATTAGGTTAGTAGGACTAATGTGCAAATTTACTAAACTGTTTACTGTTCTATAGTACCTAACACTTTTCACTTCTGGCATAACAAGGTAATCAACATCTATTTTGAACGAAATAATTAATGTTGTAAATTCATTCTTTGAAGTATTTACTACTACCTACTTACGTAACATTTATTATTAAAAAGATTGCGAAGCGTTGTCTTTTAAATAATTCCTTCCCTGGTTTCGTCAGCGAGACGATGCTTTTGATTCTAGTTAAAACCGATCGTAGTAATAAATCTTCATCTCAAGTATGAAACGTGAAAGTCACTTTAATGAAAGTGAAACTAAAAAATAATTATGTATATCTCATTGAAGCTGTTATATTAAATAGGACGAACTAGTAGTTGACACCAAAATAGATCCACACACATTCATATGTGTACATACATGTATATCATGTATTATGTTATGTTATGAATATGTCAGTCACGGTGTAAACAAAAGGTCTCACACAATATAATAAAGCGAGACCAGCGAGAAAAATCAGGGACCTCCGATAAGATATACACTACAAGCTATTAATACATAATTGATGACGTTTCGTATTTATAGCACCATATCAAAGTGCTGTTGTGTGCTCGTTAAAAATGTAACGGAAACCCAGAAAGATCATAGATTGCTTTTTTAATGGAAATAACAACTAGTATGAAGAAGCAGCGGCCTTAATCTCTGTAAATCAATTTTATTATTTATTAAAATGGAGAGCAAACTTTTTGTGTGTATTGATTCCTACCTTAACATGGCTATCTTTTTCTGTATTCATCGTTACACTACCGGTGTACGAGCAGCTCGACCGGTTTCGATTCTGTAGGCACAAATTTTTAATGATGCTTTGCTTTCAATAATGCAAAAAAAAGCTTGAACGTATTGATGAAATCATGGGACAAGCAGGAAGTACTCGTTTGTTTTTTATATTCTTTAGTAACTGTTTATGATTTTACAAAATATAGCAAAACAATTCACATTTTTATTTTTAGATATCACAATTAACACAGGAATAGATAGAAAGAGTCTTAGAAAAAGCACACTAGCTGTTTTTGAATATTTGAGAATTCCATGAAAGACTAGTGCGTTGACTTTTCGCAACTTTTTCCAAACTTTAAATTTTATATTAAGCTGCCTTTGTATACGTGTTGTACGTGAGCAGACAAAATCGTTTTGAAAGGTTATGCTCTCTACAGTATGAATTTAAGATTAAAAAGGGGCGGCACGCGTCTGGAAATGAATGTAGGGGATGCTCTTTTAGAAACAAAATTGATATATTCATAAGGCTATAATTCAATTTTAGGTGACAACCACTCAGATGAATTTCCGAATATTTGGAAAGCAAATTCCAGATCGCTCACACTTCACAAACAGAATCGTGAGGGCTATTCTAATTGATTTTAATTCAAAATTAGGCTTTGATGTGCATTTGAATTTTAAAATCTAAGATAAGTGAAATTAAGAAAACGTAAGAAGTACCAAGTTCAAAGAGATCGTGGACCACGACCATCTGATGATTAATGAGAAAGTAGATACCCTTAACAAATGACGGTAATAATGATACTGGTAGAAATAAGATACAAAGAAACGTGCTCTGGGTGTCTGAATGCTGTTTATAAACAAACTGGGCGAGCATCTAATGCATTTAAAAAAGCAGAAATGTCCCGAACAAGAACTGAATTTTTATTTGCAATATCGTTTAACAATGTGTGAGGAACTTTATTTAACAGAAGCTCTTGGGATTATCTTTCAAGGAAAAAAAATCAGATTGGATTTCGGAGCGTTTGATCAGCAATCTCAACACTAAGCCACATTCAATGATGTAATTGGAATGTTTTAAATGTGAGTGGATAAGCGCTTTTTCAAGTTGATTGTAGTTTACAGCCTTCAAATAAGGCTTCTTGTTTCTTCTTTCGTGAATCTTCTGTACAACAGACTGCAGTTTCCATGTTTGTGGTCTTTGCTTTTTTACATTCCAGGCATGACAAGTTCACGAATGATATCAATGATCTAAACGACTATAACGATGCATCAAAAATAGAGACGGGAAAATAGATGACAGCTTACCTTGTAAAACCTCAAGCAAAACAAAGCGAGTCAGCACTAAAACTTTGCGTAAAGAATGCAGACTATTGCAAAAGACTATTTTTTTTTTGGTCGCTGAATATTAGACTGTAGAGTGAAGGAAAATAATAAACAAAAAAAACACGCAGCAATGACCCGATATTGACTAGTGAGATGTTGACGATGGTGATGAAAGGGTCACATAAAGTAACCTTTGGCTGTGTCAGTTCGTTTTCTCACGATGACTTGAATCTCGGGGCTTAGGCGACATCTGGAGTTTAAGTGTAGGACAGTGCAATATGAGATGCCTGGATGAGGCGTTGACCGACGTCGGCAGCTGCAATAGTACTGGTCTCATCCCATAGACGCTCCTATTGCAAACTTCCTTGAAAGTGTTGCAACTGACCAAGTCGTTGGCCCTAAGCTCGGAGGCCCAGATGTTCAGTCGGAATGGTCAACCGACTCGAGTGGTGCTAACTGAATCTTGGATGAGTAGATAAATCGAGATGGAGTACCAGTTAAAAGTCCGTCTGCACAACACAGGACACTAATCAACCCTACGCGGAGGTACACTTGAAGTGATGGCTAAAAGAAGCATGAAATAAAAATGTCACAGTCGAATAGTAAAAGAACTGCAGTCATAATAAGCCCGTTAGAACGTGACTGTCGTTCGATGTACTATAAAAGAATCTGACAACGCCTGGAGGATCATTACAAGGATCTGCAAACATATGCAAAGCTGAATCCACGTAGATTTCTTCAATGTATGAGCCGTATATAACTTCAGAGTGTATAAATTTGTGCAATTTAGAGATTTTTGAAATTTGTAAGCACATATAAATCCTAGACCCAGCAATGATGATGAGTACAGTACCGAAGAACATTCAGCAAGTACAACGAAACAGTGACGGAGTTTTGCTTGCAAAATATTTAGTTCGACCTAGACAGCACTGATGCCCTGAACAATGATAGTATGTAAAACACGTTATCTTGCTTTTCCTTCTGTACCGTTTCGGTCGATCGGGATGATAGAAGGTGATGTCGAACGGCGGAATGAAGAGTACAGGTAGGTACAGAGAGACTTCAGTGGCTTGCGTGCTGCCTCATCCTTTGACAATCCAGAACTAACCTGTCTGTCTATCAGTAACTTCAGGGATACTCAGAAGGCCTAGGCTGATTTTGAATACCATTAACAATCTTAAAAGTTAACACAGCAAAAATTCAAATATTATTTGTTTACTTTTATAAAGTGTATGCATCTTGGATAACGTTTTGTATCAAAACCATAACCTACATATGGAGTACACTCCATGGCATTTTAAAGCCAAGAATATCACTCTAACTCTACAGGTTGTCGTTATCAGATAATCTTAACATTCTCACACTTTAAATTTCCTGAAAACATTGTGTAACAATACTGACAATGCACTGGCAAGTTCGGTTTTATTATAAAAAACGACAGTCATACCTTAGAACATGTTATACTTTTCTGCTCAAAATGCGCAATAAAAAATTTTTTTGGTTTTATTTAACAGTTACAGTTTGTAAAATAAGGTTTGTGTTTAATGCCAAAGCTAAGAGGAAATAAAAGAGAGAGGCTTGAAATGTGGAACCAACACATTGTTTATTGACTGATCTGAAATTCTTGACATTTTCTAAGTCCAAAAATGGTGTTTATATTGAATTGTAAATGGTTTTACTTTTTAAGAACGCAACCACTTGATTTTTAGCCATGCAACCTTATCTCAAACACAATTTAAAGTACTGTGTTTGACGTAATGTCATCGACAAGATTCTGCAAATCAAAAGCGTCTGAGTGCTTTAAATGAGTAACTTGAAAGGGTCTAGGTTTTATCCTTGCAGCTGATATTAATAGATGCCACTCCCGAGCGTTTTAAATCTTTTTATGTGCCCGAGCCCTCTCAATTGCAGAATGCATTAAATCAGCTCTCAGGTTTGAATGTCCTGATTTCATATATTCTAAGTTGATGGTTTGAAGATGGTCGATTGTATTGATGTCATGAAGGATTGTTGTGGCAACGCGTTTATTTCTGTTTTGACCACTGCACGTGTCTGCATGGTTTATAGTTTTGGGTAGGTTTAGTAAATACCTAAGAAGGCACGACCCAATTTGCTACATGAGTTTCGTCCCAGACGTAGCAATAACAATCTCGGGTAGATCCATCATAAATTGTAAAATTGTAAACATTTAGATGGCTCTTGTAATATATCTGAGAATCACCAGCAAATGGCACGGGCAGAATAGCTTGAAGATCAAACGTTATGGCTCTAAATGTTTTCTCCAGCTCTGCGGATGCCATTTCTGTCTTCTTCTTTTGTATTCATCGACTGTTTTACGCCCCTTTTTTCACACTCTTCTCTTAAAGGATCTTTCTCTTTGGCCTCTTTAAATGACGATAAAAGGCAAGAGCTGGTCCAAAATCGTAAAACATACCTTGATACACAAACTGTGAGACCGGTCTCACATTTTCAAAAGTGCAATAGTCATGATATAATCGTTACATGCTGGAAATATTTAAATCTGCATCTAGATAGTTTTTAATTGAATCACGCCTGCAGTAATGTGACTCTATCTTTAGATAGGAATCGATATGATCCTTAACTTGCTACCTGTCTACGTCAGATGTTGCATTGTGGGGTTTGCTTTTCTTAGTTTTATCATAGCTCACAAAAATTTCCGTGTCTGTCTTTTTTTCTACACACTTTTCGATGACTTTACGAGATAGAGCAAAAGTGGCGGAAAAAAACTTGAGACTGATTCGATGTCTTTGCCCTCTATTGTCTGTTAAATAATACATCCTTGAATCTTTTTGGTTTTTTGTTACATGACTTTGTTTTCTTCTAGACACAGCCACTATTTCTATTAAAGAACTTAACAGTGTCTTTTGTTTCGTATAGTCTGCTAAGTTGTAATAATGTGCACACAGTTGTTCCCTTTGGTTTTTAGAAAAATGTTCTTGGCATTTAAAGCTGCACTTTAAGGAATCCACATTCAGAGGCCTTTTTTCTGAAATTTCCTTAACAGAACGACTAATGTATTTTTTAACACTAAGTCTTAACTTTTTCACAATTAATTTTTTCCATTCCTTTTTGTTCGCCTCTTGCGCCGACAGTTTTTTGGTATTTCATTCAGTTTTTCATTTTTTGGCTCATCTTTATCAAGATCTTCAGATTCACTAATTTCTTCTGACGGGCGGTAAGAACTTTCTGAAGGAGCATAGGGGTCAGAATAAACAGGCTGACTAGCATCATACAAGTCGATTTCTTCAATCTGATGATTGTCATTTCCACTATTGTTCATATCACATTTTCATTTGCTTGCTCAGTTTCCTGTGCTTGATTCCGAACAATAGTTTCAGTTATATTAATTTCTAGATTATCTGGTATCCCTGCAATAATTTCTTCCAAAGTTTGACTTATTAAAGCAACTGAAAAGCATAATTCTTAAGTAAAATAAGATGCCTTTATTGTAACTCCCTACTTTACCTCTTGGTACACCAAAAGCTCGATGGCTCACTTAAATATCAGTCTTGTGTGGGTCTGTTATTTAAACAATTCAGCGGCAAATCTTGCAGTTTATATTGCAAAGATTGCATTATGTTTGACATTAAATACTTTTTCTCTTTAATAATTGTTATTATGAGAAACTTTTCTGACTCACAAAGGTTAAACTTGGCTATTGCGAAAGAAGGTTTTGGCTTAAAGTGAGCCAATCAATCAGAAGAGCCTGATTAATCTAGAAGTCCTAACTAGTTCAAAAATCCTGATTTGCTTGATGAACCCTAAAAGTCCACCTAGAAAAACCCTAGATATTATTTTGAAAATTCTGAAATCTGCCACAAAGTTGACAATTTTGGAAGGTCATGGAGACGTCCGACTCAAAACCACTGCCCGAGCTGTTTTCACTTCCAAGCTGTTTTTCATATTTTGAGTAGCACATTTCGAAAATCAGTACTGGCAAGAAGAAGTTGCGGGATACGTTCAATGAGCACCGAAAAGGAAAGGTTAATGTCTGGTTCTAGTAATTTGACCTCTTGATGACTATGGAATAATTCCTGAGGCTTTAAGTGAGGAAAACAAAACTTTTTGGGCCTAAAGAGAAGAGCTGTATTACAGCATGTTATGGTATAATTTAGTTTTATTTATATCTAATAAAATCTGCTGATTTTAATTTTTTGTCTGACAAATTTCGGAACCTGTTCAATAAAGAATTTTCTCGCCCTTGTTACCTTCGAAGTACTTCCCTTCGCTTTGTATTCACCACTGCTAGTGTTTCTTCTACACTTTGAAAAATTTCTACAACGCTTTCTTTATCGAGTCAATCTATTTAAAAGTTGCGGAATAAAAAAACTTGAGCATTATGAGTATGATGACTTAAAGCCACACTCCAAATGCTGCGTTTAACATAATTCAAATGTAAACCTGACAAATAACAGACAGCAGCCGACTACTAGTACTTTGCCTGCAAGCATTGCGGAGCAGACGGAAGACGAAGTTGGGAGCCATAATTGTCCAACTGTTACCTAGATTGTGCCTACTGACAAAAAATATTCAAATTCGCATATGTTTAAACAGTTTGAGCTCAGAGCAAATATTCAATTATTAGAAATTACCATTCCTATTATATTTACGAATCCTGAATTTTAATGTTAAACACAGAAAGACCTAAAAGTCTACTTACTCACCCAGGTTTACAAAAATTTGGACTAAATCAAATTTATTTGTTCAAGGTACGTTCTTTACAGAAATCTTAAGTTTTTGTAACAGCTTTAGGTGGATGTCTACATTCATGTTTGTTTAAAAAAGTAAATTAATTCTCGTTTGCAAACTTGTTTGTAATGGAAACGTTTAGCAGGCAAAAAGGAAAGTGCAACAGCTGCACTTCATAATATCTGGATTTTATTAGAACAATTAACACAAAAATTTAAAAATACTCTTATGATTTCTGTTTTTCATATTTTGCACTACGTTTCTCTTTTATTATTGATGGGAAATTAATAAAATATAAATCCATCAAGACAAAAACCAGAAAACAAAATTCTCATTATTATTTTCTTACTGTTTAAAATAAGAAAAAAATCAAGACCAAATACAAAAACTGAGAATAAAGCAAAATTTGTCAATATAAAAATTTTTTGAAATTATCTTACTTTTCAAAGGAAATGACGCAATTTAAGGGCTTCTTTGTGGTTGTTGTCTCTTTGTGTGTATATTTCTTTTAGCATGAGAAATCGATAGACTTTTTTTCAATATTCTGAATTGCAAATATCTGCTTATTTGAAATATTTTTTATAATGATTTCCTATATTGATTTCCATTGTAACAGTGCGTGGCTTTTAATTAACTTAAAATGTAAAATAAATCTTCAATTCATTCCAATCATTAAAACGGAAGGAATTACCCCAATAAAATGTTTACACTTACTTTCAATTACGGAACAGCTTAAACGCGTGTACGCTATACATACTATACGCTATTTACTGCTCGTTACTTAATATTTCAATGTCAACTTTTACATTCCTAAGAAAAGTAGTGCACTCAACCGTAACATCAAATGCTTTCTAAAGAATGAATTAATTTCATTAATATATCAAACAGTTTGAAATGTTATTTAATTTTTGCGTGTAGACAGGAAGTACTAATTAAATTTAAATGAGCACTGATGTTTTGATACATTTGAGTGTTAACATATGTCCACTAGGTAGGGATACTTGTAAACCATAGAAAGCAGCCAATGTTTCATACGCATTATTATATCCTACCGCGATTAGTATAAATAGCAAATTTCTAGTGGAAGAAATCAGCAGTCGTTGTTCATCATCGTACGGGTACAAATATGAAGTTACAAGTAAGTACTGGAAAAATCTTCTCCTTGTTTGTGACTTATAATTTAATTACTCTATTACAGATTTGTGCAACTGTATTTTTCGCGGGCTTAGTTTTCATATCTGCATCTCCTGCAGAAGAGAAGAAGCCCGTGGAGGATAGTCAAGATTCAAAAGCAGAAGCTACATCAGATAAAAAAGAAAAACGTGGATTACTCGATTTAGGATATGGACATGATGGTGGACTAGATGGTGGTTTCGATGGAGGTTTCGATCTTGGCCACGGTGGTTTTGATGGTGGTTTTGGAGGTGGCTTTGAAGATCACGGACATGTTAAAGCAATTACTATTCATAAAACAATAAAAGTTCCGGTACCACATCCAGTACCAGTACCTATAGAAAAGAAAGTACCCGTACCTGTTCCCGTTAAAGTGCCAGTGCCAGTTATCAAACCATACCCAGTTCATGTACCTAAGCCATACCCAGTACACGTGGAAAAACCTGTACCATACCCAGTCATAAAACACGTACCTTACCCAGTCAAAGTACCCGTGAAGGTACCAGTTCACCATCCAGTACCTTATCCAGTACCTAAACCTGTACCTTACCCTGTTCACAAACCAGTACCTTATCCAGTCAAAGTTCCTGTTATCGTAGAGAAGAAAGTGCCAATATTCATCAAAGATCATCACGATGGAGGATTTGGCGGTGGTTTTGGTGGTGGACACGGAGGGTTCGACTTCCATCATTAAACAACGACTGTTTCATATAAGTATTTTTTTAGTCAACTGTGGTATTGTTAAGTCTTTTTCTTGTTTTTCTTTATAAATTTTATTTTTGCTCTTTTATAATAAAATCTATACAAAACTTATATTTTTGTTTTTCTAAGTTCTTTTTATAGCAAACTCAACGTAGATATCTTTAAGTTTTAAACAAAAAGGTTCAGCACAATTGCAAATTCATCAAGTCAAGTCAAGCGAAGAGAAGTTGAAATAATGCCTCCATAGCAGCGATTGGAGAGTCATTCTCACTGTTCCGGTCGTGAAACAAACTGGAGTGATTTAGCCTAACACACTTGATTGAAATTCCTGTAAGTTTTCTGTTCGCACTTTGACATTTCGTGGATGTACATTGGGCTCTGTTTAGATAATACAAGTCGCGTTTGATAAAGTTTCAATTTTTTGCTCTTCCTGTTTATTTCCTACTGTACTCACCCTTTTATCAGTCTCAGTGCACTATGAGTAACGTTTCTTAAGAGATTTGTTTCCAGAAGTTGAGAGTCAGGCCCAATCCGCAAAAAACTCATTACAGTAGTCAAATCAAAACGGCGAGATTTTTCATCCATGGGTTACTTCAGAATCATTTTCAAACTTACGCTGTTACATCCATACAAAACCTTCATCCGACCTGTGCTTGATTATCTTGTTATCCCTTTAAGCACCGAATTTCACATGCTAATGTTAAATCTGACATGAAAAAAAGAAGATGTCCCACTATTCAGTGGAAGGTGAGACAGAACAGAAAAATTTGTTATACGTGACGAGGGTGGTAGAACAAAAAAAAGTACGTCTTTGAATAAGAATTCCATTTCCACTTTCTAGAGAACAACTCAGAAATTCAAGCAGCGCGACAATCCTCTAATGTTCCAAACTTAACTTATTGTTAGTATCATTCATTAATCACTTTGACTCTATGGTTGACCAGGAACATGTCAAGTTTTCAGTAAGATTCTTACGTGGCAAACCTCAGACAGTATTGTTTACGAACCTCTTACTGAAGCATAACATTACAATCTCCATATCGTTCAACTTCAAACCTGCCTTTCCTAACATATTTCTAAAATTTCCCACTGAAAACAGCAACACTGACAATGATGATGATGGTGGTGCTGGTGGTTCAAGCTCCATTCTAGATACGGTTCCAAATGTCTTCCAAATCTGGTCTTGAGTTTGGTCTTGTAAGTTAATTCTTGGTTGAACACAGTGTTCAATTATTTATTACTACATATGGACATGAGATTTATCTTGTAGAACGCGGTTAACTTAGACTTTAGAGGTTTGTTAGATATTGACGACATCAACTTTTGCCAATTGTGTTACAAAATTTGTAACATGAGAAGTATGTTTCTGTGCACAAACAATAACAATGTGTGATTAGAACTTTGTAGATTTTATGAACAATCGCTGCAAGACGATACATCATTACGTTTGACAGTTAACGATAAGGTGATGAATTAATTAATTATTTGAATTAATAAGATACGCTAGTTTTGGTCTAACAAACTATTGATTACTGATCAGTATTAAATTTACCGATTTGATGAACCTTTTTGAAAACTCCACGAAGATGATAAGGTAAAGGAGAAAATAAAACCTCCTCTAAGACATCAGTCACTAAACTAACTAAAATAACTATAATAAATGAACATCCCCTAGGCAGCCTCTTGATTGTGGTCCTGAGTCTTAGTTTCTACTGCATGACAGATTTTATTGAATTGAGGCTGATTGTTCAGAACTTGATAAAAACTGCATTAAATGCAATAGAGTTAATGAAAAAAGTACGAAGGAAGCTAGAGAAGTTATTTAACTTGCTTGGTAATATCATACAGTGATGAGTCAAATTTGATTTAAATTCGTTCATTAGTTTGTGTTCATAAAGCAACAAAACACAAATCTTGTGAAATTGAAACATTGCAATGTCGTCAAGTTCTTAGCGAGAGAAGGCAGAGACTTAAAAATCGTTATGTACAGGAATAATTCCCTCATCATTTTGAAGCCACTAATCTTAATGTTTTCAGATAGGTTCAGATGGTTCTCGAAGACCATTATTTCTGAGCCAAGCTTTTTGACAATTCTGAACGATATAGCATGCACGACTAAGGTTTAAGCAAGATGAGTACAAATATTGTTGACTTTTGGACAAAAACTGTGCAAACAGCATATTTCTTAAAACCATGGAAACTCTTCAAAAACCAACTCTAAATTCTTCTTTTAAATAACAACTTGTGATAAGATATTGGTACATTTTTGGGATCCAGAGATAAAATTAGAGTTTATGCAATCCATAAGGCTTTCTTCTTCATCAGACCATGCAGCAATTATTTTCAATGCATTCACCTAAAAAGTAGTAGAGCTACGGATCAAAAAATACATTGGCCTGCATTATGGAAATATCTTTCTCTATGTTGATCAAAAGTCCAATTCATTCTCTTTGAGTGTAATTTCACTAAGCTAAGCCATCCGGCTGTATAGTCCACATCTGGCGTAGTCTGACTCTTTTTATTAAGACGCTTAAAACCTCAGGGGGCGACAGTTTGCAGAAGATGATCAGCTGAAAAAGGTTGTTGATACCCGTTTTGAAGGTCAGCAGCAATAATTCTTCTGCGGTGGAATAAAATCATTACTATCGAATTAAAAGCCTTTTAAAATGACAAACTATCAATACCATCAATCTCATGATCCCAAAAAGAAGAAAACTACAAGACTCAATAATGTGAAAGAAACAAAATAAACCACGGGCTTAGGTATGAAATTTCTAGATTTCACCTTAAATCGTCTTTATGCACAAGATTTCTACAGGCCTTTAAGGGGTGTAAGGTTGCACTGCGGAGGTAACACCTTTTACCGGACTCTTACTTATGGCTCCTCGCGCCGCACCCCGGGTAACTACATTGGCCTGCAGGCTAAATTACGTGAGGGTAAATGCTCCAGCAGCGTCTGTTCTCGTATCGAGCGGCAGCAAGCGGCGGAAAACCTTGATAGTAGGCAGCTGCACTATCAATATCAAGCCAGAGATAAAATCCAAGTTGGATGGAACAGTTAAGATGGTGGAGGTGTAAATGGAGATCATTTTAGCGGAAATGTTACAGCGTAGATAGAAGGCAAAGGGAAACCACTAACTTATAAAGTTAATTCCTTAGTATAATCATCATGCAACAGAAACCAAAGGACATGACCCTGAGTTCCCGGAACACCTTCAGTGATGACAGGCGCTAAGAATACTCGGGAGGAAAATCAAAATTGTGACGTGGAGTGTCAAAAGTATGTATAAAGCCGGAAAGCTTACCAACACCATATTAGAAATGAAAAGACTCGCTGTAGACCATACGGTGACCAAATTCAGGCAAAATAACAGTCGACGTATATACAGTGTATTATTCCGGTAACGACACTCCAGAGCATTACAATAGAGTGGGCATTATCGTATCAAAACATCTAATAAAGCGGTAAAACATTTTGTCTCAATATCAGATAGAGTAGAGATTTTACAAATCGAAACAACACCAGTAACTATAAATATCATAATAATATATGCCCCTACAGCAGAAGACACCATAGTAGAACAATTCTATGAAGAAATACAACAAGTTCTTAACTTATAATAGGCGATTTTAATGTCAAAATTGGAAAAGGTAAATGCATGGACAATTTTGGTGACTTTGGGCTTGGAGAACGAAACGAAACGAACGGGAGATAGATTAATACAGTTCTGCTAAGAGGAGGATTTAACTGTCTTAAACACATTTTTCCAACTCCCAGCCAGACGTTTATATACATGGAAGTCTCCTCAAGGTAATTTACAAAATATAATATGAAACCACGTTGATAAACAAAAGATTTAGAAACAGCGTCTTATCATTGAGAACATACCCAAGTACAGATGTTGGATCTGACTATAATTTGTTAATGGGAGTGGCAAGATTACGCTTGAAATCAACGAAAAAACAAACTCAAGTTAAAAAATGGAAAATTAGAAAGCTTAAAATACCAAATATTAGAGAAGACGTTAAACAAGAAATAAATCAGAAATTGCAATAGCTGTAGTAAATGATACAGAAGATATAAAAGATATTAATACTTAGTGGAGAAAGATAAAGGAGACGGTAGTGTGATAATAATTTTAAAGCAGAACGACCAGCAACAAGAAAGGAATGGATGACGGTGGAGAGAATACAACTAATGGAGCATAGAAGACAGTATAAGGATAAAAATTAGACCAAATGGAAAGAAGTCAACAAAGAGATCACAAGCAAAATCAAAAGTAAAAAGGAAAACTGATTAAAAACAAAATGTAGTGAAATAGAACTTTTGCAGAAAAAAACATGACATATTCAATGTCCATAAAAAAGTAAAAGAAGTCGTAGGAGGAAGAAAAACTTCATGTGGAGCATTAATGGACAAAGCCAACAAAATGGTGGTGGATAGGGATAGTAAAATCACATTGTGGAAAAATATTTGCAAGACCTCTTGATTGACTACAGACAATTAATTACAATTGATGTAGAAGAATCCGAGCTTATAATTAAAGTGGATGAAGTAACAACTGCAATTAAAGCAACTAAATCGGGTAAAGCAACCGGGCTAGAGGAAGTGTCTGCAGGAATGATAAAACTTCTTGATGACAATGATATTATTGTTAATCCACATGTTTAATGAGATATATCGGACAGGAATTATCCCAACAGAATGGCTTACTGCTACTTTTATCACGTTACCAAAAACAAAAAATGCCATTCAAGTTCTTCTATAACTATGTAGGGATGTAAACAAACCAGCATATATATTATGCTTTTTAGACTACAACAAGGCGTTTGACAATGTACAACATCCAAAACCGATTCAAATCTTGCAAAAGATAGGTATTATCTCAAGAGATATAAGATTAATCAGGAACCTTTATTGGAATCAGAAAGCGTGTGTTAGGGCTGACCAGGAAACTTCAGATACAATTAAAATCAATAAACGCATAAGGCAGGGATGCATTCTTTCTCCAATCCTATTTAATTTATATACGGAATATATATTCAAAGGAGTCCTACATGAAACTGAAATAGGAATCAGAATAGGAGGTCAAATTATAAATAATCTACAGCATTACTAACTGAAAATGGGAAAGACGTGCAAGTGTACGAATGTACGATGTGGCTTAACAATAAACATTAAAAAGACATAAGTTCTGATAGTCTCAAAGCAGCAACTCCCGCAGCCCCACATTACAATTGGTAATTACACTCTCGAAAATATCCAGAAATATAAATACTTGGAATGTATAATAAATGATGACTGTGACTGCTCAGAAGAAATAAAATCTAGAATAGAACAAGCAAGGCAAGCGTTTATTAAAATGCGACAGTTGCTGTGTAATCAAAAGCTGGATCTATAATTGAAAATGCGCTTGGTTCGCTGCTATGTATTTTCCATGCTTTTATATGGAGCAGAGGCATAGACGTTCAACAAGGCAACAACAAAGAAGTTGGAATCATTCGAGATGTGAGTCTATCGACGGATGTTGCGAATATCTTGGGCCGAGAGAGTTCGGGCGTGAAAGTGTTGGAAAAAATGAAGAAGGAACCAGAATTGCTACCTTATATCAAAAAATTGAAATTAGAATATCTGGGACATATACTTAGACATGTAAGATACAGTATACCGCAAGTCATAATGCAAGGAAAGATAGAAGGCAAGAGAAATGTTGGTCGTAGAAGGATATCGTGGCTTAAAAGTCTTAGGGTATGGTATGGAATGACCAGCGCAGCTTTATTTCGAGCAGCGGTGAATAAACTTAAAACTGCAGTGATGATCGTTAACCTCACACGTGAGAGACACTAGAAGAAGAAAAAGAAGAAGACAGGCCTTTAACAAAACCTAGTACAAAAGGTTTATGCAGGTGTGCCATTCTCGAAATTGATCAGTCAAGAAAATTATCAAAACCTAAAAAAAGCGTTTGATATTGAAAGTTCTAAGAACTTTTATTTATTTGATAGATTCTTGTGCAGATGAATTTAGAGCTGTGGTAGCCCTAAACTACTAATTTTCTTCAGTAAATAATAACCAGTGTAAAATATCAAAGTTATTTTGAAAAGAAGTGATCTTAGTTAAGCACAACTTGCTGTTAGTCAATACATAATTTAATTTGACATTCAAGCATATAAAAATATACAGAGTGTTCCATTCTTGTGCATGTGGGACATTCTTATGAGTGAATTATGAATTATGCCAATTATTTCATATATGAGTGGCTGAATCACTACGAATTTCTACATTTCTTCATGAGAGTTTGGGATTAATTTCAAAAATGATAACAAGAAAGTTTATAATGAATATGAGATCAAATTTGCGATTATGTTTTTATTCCAGACTCGAATAAAAAAAAGTTCCAAATCCCCTTCCAAACGAAAAAAAAATATTTTGATTAAAAGTCAAATATAATTCTGCTTGTTTTATACAACGAACACAACACAATATTCCTAATTATTATTTATAATTGTTAAAACAAACAAATAAAAAATGCGCATCTAATTAAAATACAAATAAAAACACGAAATTAATAAAACATAAAGAAAACGCTGAGCGGTTATCAAAGTAAGGATTTAGGGTCTTTTGTGAGGTATTCTTTTGCTGTTGACGTTTCATTCCTTTCATTAAACTCACTTAAAAAACCTTTTTTTTCTGTATTTAATTAATTACGACAATTCAAAACTGTCACGAAATAATTTTCCAAGGAACAGAAAACATTTTATTTTGTTTTTTACTTCTCTTTGTATTTGCGAGATAACAAATAGGGATCGCAAGTTATTAAAGACGGAAATTTAAAAGTTTAGAAATCATTAAACTGACAGTTGTGACTTTTCTTCCGTGGATATTCGCTCATGCAATTGTAAAATGAATAGCAATATTTCTTTTAAATTCATATTTTCAAATAATACATGTCAGACATAAAGTGCATTGTCTATATATTAAAGTGAAATTTACTGCAAAGCAATCGCACAGGATGATATTGCAATGCATTCTACGTGTCTTACCTTTATGAGACCAACAATACTGGAATCGCTTCTATGTTCTAGACTGCAAATACTGAATTGAATTGTCGATGGCATTTCCAAGCGATGAGATAATTGTCTTTGGAATGTTTGGTGTCGAGTAGGAACAATAGGAAGTGTTGTTTGACGCAGTACCTGAAACAAATTAACATGTGAGGTACACATCTTACAATGGAAATTAAACATAATATCAAACAACATGCGTAAATGTAATATTACATATAAATTAAAACCAAAATCAATTTTCTCAGACCATTTTCAACATTACAGCCACTATATCAACTTCGATTTTTATGTACTACTTTGAATTTTATCAATTTTATTTTCATTTTCGCTCGACAAATGTGTGTACACAAAAAACCAATTATCGTCTGCATTTGTAGTATTTATGGGTTTAATAACTGCTGTAATTACAGCATTTTTCATGCTTCTACTTTCCGGGAAATTATTTTTATTAAATTTTTATTTTTCCTATTTATGATTTAATCTTGAACAAAATGTTTTCTGAAATTGTAGACGTTTTAAGAATAATGGTGTACTAGTGTAATAATTCATCATTTATTAACACTAACAAAGTTTGTAATAATTGATGACTTAGCAGGAGCGTAATTTTGTTTGTCAAAACCAATAAGTTTTCCAGCTGTAACATTTGTTTTCTACTTCAATCAAGTTTTCGTATTAATGAGCTCCGTTTTATATTGTCTGGGGCAAGTGCTAATTAATTTTTTTTTTATTCGAAAAATATATTAAATAGCAAGTAATAAAAACAGAATACTTTTTCAATTTTAGGTTTTTCTGTATTTTCAAGATATTTTAATTAGACTACGCGCAAATTATATTCATTAATAACATTAATAGCTTTCCCGTCGTTCCTGTGAATCTAAAAAGCATTTGCTACACCCAAGCAGTTTGCTCGATAGGTGCAAGGCAGAATAATCTTAGCCCACTTTATGTACAATACATAAGTTATGTTTATTATTACGACCTAGAACTAAGTTCTGATAATCTTGAATGTTAATCATACGTAAGAGCTAAAGATATTACTATCTAAGAAAAAATCAGTTTGAAGTGAAAAACTGGGTTTAACCATTTTTCTGCAATCAGGTTGCCCTTCGACGGTATCTATAAAGTAAATAAAAAGTTTATATATGTGTAAGAGTTGTTTACAAAACTGATTATTTCTAGAAATATGTTAAGTTGAGTGTTTTTGATGAAGTACATGCCGACAGAGCTTCAATATCATGTACATATACAAGTCAGACTTGAAAGGCTGACATAACAAAGTAACATAATAAAGGATAGCTTTTGCTACCAATTTTCTGGTGTATTTGCTAGAATTCACTACTTGTGGTCTCATATATGGTACAGTACGCTGTTACGTTGTTACACGGTCGTTTTCACCTGCAAGTGAAGGGAGTTTAATTAACTTGCATATTACGATAAATTCTTTTTCAATTTATTAGTATGCCAGTTAAAATCCATAAAAAATTAAATTAATCCATGTGAGTTTCCAAGAAATCTTGTTCACTCTTACTTTATCATGTCCATATTGTCAGCTTAGGACAGTATACACAAGATTAAGTGTACTTTGAATGAACTGAACTTTTTTGGAAATTAAGTTTTCTAATAAATTCCGAGAAAGCTCTAAATCCCTACTGTTAATAAAGTTCAAACACGCTATACATTTTTCAAAACTAATTTAGAAGTAATCTTCAGTGTTTAAATTTGTTTGCACTGCATATACTATACCGAGAGGTTGTTCTACAATGGAATAAATTGTTTTCATGTTGTAGTTGTAATAAAATCTTAAACATTTAATGTCTACAACAGTTAAATTTCAGTTTAATAACGTTTTAGGTTTTGCTATTCTTTTTAAAAGTTTTAAAATAGTTTTATATGATTACATAATTTTTTTAGTTCATTTTACTTTTTATGGTACTTCTTATACATTAGCAAATTGCCTTAGTACCATATATCACGTGGGGATGGTTTACAAGATTTTGGTGGATTATAACTATTTTCAGATTTAAATTACTATTTGTTTATGAAATGATATCGTTTTTCTCTTTGTTTAATTAACCTAATATATCTGCTTTTCTTTTTTTACTTGCGTTACTCAAAATAAATAAAGTCGCTTTTTTTGCATGGCTGTATTTAATGTTATTTTATGGTTAGTAAGCCCCCCAACATTATTAACCGTTCTTCGCTCTCCCTCTCGAAAGATCCTGGCTGGTTAGAAATCTGCACCATTTGGGAACGATGACAATGCATGCTTCCACAAGCTACTTGCGGCGCTGCATTGGTCGGGCTTTGCTCTCTGTTAACCTTCTTTATCAATACATACAAACATGGGTCAGGCTATACGCTCCCGTCATAAACATTATAGTCCCTGCATAGATAAGTAAGAGCAGCAATCTGCGTTCAACTAATAGAAATATAAAAAAAATTGTTAGCTTGCTAAATTAATCAGCAAAAGCCTCTTACGTGGCTGGAGCACAGACATTAAAGAAAAAAAGGAATCGATATACAAAGTAGTAAGCAAGTGCTATGTTTGGGTGTGGTGTGCTAAAATGTTTCAGCAACCTGTATTCGAGCATAAAGCAGAAAAAATAATAATCCTGAAAAAATATATATACCATACAGAGGGAAAGCACCTTGCCAAAATGCAAGGGGTATCTTGGACTGGTATTTATATGAAAAGTACTGTATATTCAGATAAAATATAAATTTAAAAAAAATCTAAATTGGCGAAATGACTAAACGCAGTAAATTTAGAACATGGTAAATATGAGGGAAATGGATTACTTTCGGCCAAACAGTCTGTTAACGTTAGTTTAGGAACATAAAAATATAAACATAGATCTGTCTGTACTCTTTAATAAACATCTTCGGTGGCCCAAGGTCGGGCTTTGCTCTCCATTGATCCCCTTAATATAGCTCAAGATATTAATTAATTAATTAATTAATCTTCTGTACGGGCTATATTGAGAAACAAGGCAAGAAACGAAAGAGAAAAAAGAAACACCGTAAAAATAGGATACAAAAAATTAATTGTAAATGATGAAGTATGGGAGTGGAACGAAAAGATAACGTGATTGCAAAAAGACATACAAAAAACTAAATGTAAACGGGACAGAGGTAGATAACGGGATAACGACAAAGGCGATGACAATGGACAATAAACATGAAATAAAGAAAAACTCAAGAAAAATATTTCTAGAAACCATAAACGCGAGAAGCTTAAATGAGGAAGGAGCAATTAAGAATTTAATAAAAGAAATTAAACGCTATAAATTAGACATAATCACAGTACAGGAAACAAAACAAAAAGAGAATGAAATAACACAAGTGGAGAACTACATTTTTTTTAACAGTGGGGGAAAGGACAGGAGATTTGGTACAGGTTTTTTAGTTAACAGCAACCTTAAAGGATTAATAATCATGTTTAAACCAATTACAAATAGGATGTGCTACATGAGAATACGGCGGTATCAAAAAATTAGTTTAATAAATATACTTGCACCAACGGAAGATGCTGATATGACAATTAAAGAAGAATTTTATAGTCAACTAAAAATGGAATACAACAGCATCCCAGAGTATGACGTTAAGATAACCTTGGGAGATGCAAATGCACAAATAGGAAAAGAGGAAGTATTTAGACCAACAATCGGAAAATATGCTAAACATGTGAGATTCAATGAGAATGGGAAGCTATTAATAGACTTTGCAATAGGAAAGAATATGAGAATTAAAAGCACCTATTTTCAGAGAAAGGGTATATATAAAGGCACGTGGAGAGCACCAGATGGTAGACACATAAATCAAACAGATCATGTACTAATTAATAAGAAAGATGATTTATGCGTCACAAATGTTAGAACATATAGAGAATTGGATACAGATAGTGATCATCTTTTACTAGGAGTTAAAATGAAACAGATAGTACCTCTAACAAGCAAAAAGAAAACAGAAAGGGATAAGGGTATAAACCTAAAAAGGGTACAAACTCCAAAAAAAGAGATAAAATATAGGAAAGTATTGCAAGAAAAATGTGAAATAATAGGAAATAAAAGTATAGAGGAAGGGTGGAAGAAAATTGAGCAAACTATGCCACAAGCGGCAGGAAAAAGCATGAATAAGGATAACAGGAAAAGAGAAGAGTGGTATGACAGCGAATGTGAAACTGAATTAAAATTACGAAATAAAGTAAGAATGAATATGTTAAATAGAGAAACTGAAACAGAAAAGGAAATATATAAAGAGCAGCGAAGAAAATGTAAGAAAACAATGAGAGAAAAAAAAGAAAATTCAAAGAGAAGAAAATTAAGGAAATAGAAGACGCATATAGAAGTAAAGGAATTAGAAATCTATACCAGAGAGTAAGAAAAGAAAAACAAGGGTATCTGCCAAGAACAATACTCTATAAAGATAGAAAAAGAGAAGTAATTGCGGAAGAAATCGCGATTTTAGAAAGATGGGCGGAATACTTCCAGGAGTTAAATAATGCGGAATTAGAAGACGTGGGAGAATATGAAAATCAAGAACAGGTATTAGAAGAGAAGCACACTGAAAAGGAAGAACAACCACCAGACGTGAATGAGATAAGAGAAATAATTAGAAATTTAAAAAATAACAGAAGTCCTGGTAAAGATGATCTGACAGCAGAACTGTTCAAAGAAGGGGAGGAAGGGCTAGAGAAGAGCTTACAATGCCTAATAAGAAAGATATGAATAGCAGAAGAAATACCTCAAGAATGGAGCAGTGCAGTGATATGCCCATTACATAAGAAGAGTACAAAAGCAGATTGCGGAAACTATAGGGCATAGCACTACTTAAAGTAACATAGAAAATTTTGGCAATATGCATAAAAATAGATTAAAAGATGCAATGGAAAGAATAGTTGGAGACTATTAATGCGGTTTTCGTAAAGGAAGGTCAACTGCTGACCAAATATTTATTATGAGAGAAATACAAGCAGAAAGTCGCAAATACAAGAGACACTTTTATAATATTTATAGATTTCAAGCAAGCTTATGATAGCATAATATGAGAGCGACTATATAGTGCTCTAAAAAGTATAGCAATTGGCAATAAGTTGATAAAATTAGTACAAATGACGCTAAAGAACACATAAAATATGGTCAAAATAGGAGGGAAATTATCCAGAGGGTTCAAAGTAAAGAGTGGATTACGACAAGGAGATCGGATGTCATCAATATTATTTAACTCGGCACTGGAAAAAATAATGAGAGAAGCACAAATAAATAGAACAGGTTTAGTTTATCACAAGCGACACCAATGTCTAGCTTATGCAGACGACGTAGTTCTGATAACAAGAAGCAAAACTGAACTGGAAAATGTGATAAAAAGGCTAGAGAAGGCAGCGTGGAAAATGGGCTTGTATATTAATGAAAATAAGACGAGATATATGACATGGACAGAGGAAGGATTTAGTCAAAACAGTTATCTAAGGATAAGGACGGAACAAGGTAGAGAATATAAATTTCAAGAAGTAGACAGGTTCACATATCTTGGAGCCATATTTACAAGAAAACGAAACGTTACAGAAGAAATACAAGCAAGATTAGTGGCGGCGAACAAATGTGTGTATGCGTTGAACAAGGTGCTAATATCAAAAATCTGTTCGCGAACAGTGACAGTAAGAGTGTACAAGACAGTTATCAGACCAGCAGTGACGTACGCGAGTGAAACGTGGACAATGGGAAAAGTAGAACAAAAACAATTGGGGATATGGGAACAAAAGATTCTTATGAAAATTTATGGTGGAAAAGGGTAGGGGAAAGATGGGAAAGAAGATCAAATGAAAAATTAAAGGACTTGTATAGCGAACTGGACGTGGTAAGTGTAATTAAAGTACACAGGCTAAAGTGGGCAAGGCACATAGAGAGGATGGTACAGGGAAGGGCGACCAAGGCGGTACTGGAACATACCATAGGCGGGACAAGAAGAAAAGGAAGGCCAACGTTGAGATGGAGGAAAGACGTAGAAGAAGATTTGAGGAAATTAGGAGTGTCCGAATGGAAGCAAAAAGGGAAAAATAGAAAGCAGTGGCAGAAGATAGTAAAACAAGCCATGGGTCTACTAGGCTTGTAGAGCTATAGTATATATAATCTTCTTGACAGAGATAAAGAAATGATCATGGGTTAGGATGTAAAATAATTATTTCTAATCTCTGCACAGAAGCAGATATTAGTCAAAGCCAAAAAGAGCAATCTTCTTTAACCTTGAATATATAGCGTCATAATTATAAATGGGGTTGTCTATATTACTCTTATGACATTTTCACACGTTTCTCAGCACGTTTTATTTTTTCCACAAAAACTACTAAAAAAAAATCACTGAATATCTAATACAGTCTTCAGGATGTATGAAACTTTGAGACCCATAATTTCCAACTAGTTGGACTAAATAGTTTTCTCAATAAAAATAATTTAATGCATTATTCCTATAGCATCAGAAATCCGCCATTTCTGTCACATAAATTTGAGAGTTAATTTGCTCTGAAACTATCAAACTATCTATAAAATATCTGGCTACACCTACAGAATCCTAGTTAGTTAAAGCCCCACTAGTGTTTTACAGAAGAATTTTGAAAGTTATGAGCACAACAAAATGTTTTCCTTGGGTCGTCACGTTACTCTTATGACCATTGAATTTAGTGTTACTCTTACGACAACCTCTTAGAAATTACAATAATTTAAAGATGAAATGTTTATTTTTCCTGCATTGTATTTTAGGTAAAGTCGTAAGGTAACATGCATTGAGTATTTATTTATTACATTTATTCAAAAACAATAAAAGAAATAATAATAACGAACACTGACACATTTAGACAATTTAGATTTGTTTTTTAAATACAACATTCAAAATATTTTTCTAAAACTCGTGTATAATCATTTTTAGAAAGAACATAAACTTCTCCTCTCCCTGTGGAAGAAATTAATTGTGGATGAGCTTTTAACTCCACCTATTTACTTAAAAAGCCAATTTTGTTCTTATCAAGAGTAGAGGGCCCTACAGCCTTCATGTAGTTTACATAGACTAAATTCTCTTCTTGCTCCTCTATAAGCCCTGGCAGCCAGTCCTTATCATACGGACATCACAGCATCCATTTTCTTTTGCAATCTTCATAAGTTATGCTTTCTTCTTCCATTTTTTCCTCGTCCTGTGTCTCTACATGGTTGTCAATTTTACATCTTGATTTCGCCGCATTGCCTCAACTGTGTATTCCACCAAAATCGGGTTTGAAGCCCCAGGAAAATTGACGAACCTTAGGGAAGGGTAGTCACTGACTACTTCAACGTCGTGGAACCTTTGAGTTCCCTTAACTGTAGGAGCATCTTCCCAAAAAATGCTCATATCTGGTTTGCTTTCTACAACCTCTTGTACTGAGCAAAATATAGCATTTACTTTTGTTTTACTGGTAATAAAATTTGTTCAAAATTCAAGTTGAATTTACTTTTTATGTTAAACAAATTTTTAAAATTATATTTTGGTTTGAACTAGGAAGCTGCACCATCCGAAAAAATTGTAAGTTCTTCATCCTAGGATGTTTGTTGAGGTAGTGGTGTAGTATCTTTTTTTTCTTAAAAAAAAACGTTAATACAATACTTATCATGAGTTATATCATCACAAGCGACAACGTAACTACAGGCTGAATCATTTGGCCCACACCAAATGACGCATGTAAATAGAGCAGCCTGCATCTCTTGTTGGTACAAACAAGTATAACTTTCTTCACACTCGACCTGCATGGCCATCTCAGAATAAGTCGATGATTTTATAGAATCTCTAAAATATTCTTGAGATCTTAAGTTTATTATCTAACTGTAGCCTTAGGTCATTTAGTGCTTCAGATAAGGGTTTGGTTACTTTTATTTGCTCATACCCGTTGTTTAAAAAGGATCTCTGCACGTATTAAACTTCTTCATCATTCTCGTTTAAAGTAAATATCATGTTTGTGACAGTAGAGCATTCTAAGCAAGTAGAATTCACACATTTATAAGAATTTATATAGCACCTTACTGATTCGAGGAAGTCTTTGACAGTTTAAAGGAAGGGATCTTAAGCTTCATAATGCTATAAAGATTCTTAAAATTTTCTTGATACATGCATATGCAGACGTGATGTGAGATATCCCCGTAAGGTTTGATATAAAGAGGTTTGAGAGATGCAAAAGAGGACCTTCTAATCTCAACGTCTGAATGCAACTCCTTAAAGAAAGTTCCTTCCTTTATCGGATAGAGCAGGTGACGTCTCTAATTTAAAATATTGCGCCTTATTGACGCATTTTTCGCTGTAGGATCTACCCGGTTAATTTAATCGCTTTATAAAATTTTGTAACAATATATTTTAAGATCTTGTGCCGTTTTGATTCACGAGTCTTTGAATAGCTAAAACTCACCTTCTTGGAGAACAAGGCAACACTAAACTTTGAGGTGTATAGGTTTTCTTACTCTTTTTGGCATTTTTGTTTTTCTTCTTTCTTTCTTCAGCGTCGCTCTTTCTTTCTCTGAGCCTTTTGGAAATATAATACGTTTTGTTTTCACTCTATTGAAATAACCCTGCTCACCTTTATGTCCTGAACTTGCCCTTCTTTTCTCCTCCACATTAAAACTATTTATGACTCACTGTATAAACAAACTACTACAACACACTGATTGTTCAAAATCTAAATGGCAACTGAAACTGAGCTCATACTTATTATTATAAGGAATATGCGGTGGGGATAGAGTAATCGAAAAGTAAAAAATATGCAATTGGAGACGTCAAATGAGAATAAAATACTTTAAAACTAATAACTTCATCCATTTCTTTCCCTTAACTCCGATTCTTTGTAATTTGATCTTTTTTATCAATATTTCATATTATTTATAATAAAATAACTTCCCAAGTGCAAACCAATATGTCTGTGGACTTGTAATATCAAAATAAAAACTGAATAGTGAAGCTAATTGGATTGTGTTACTCATACACCTCGAGTGTTGCTCTTATGACAGCCCATATCATAAAAATGAGGCCTCAGAGAAAAAAAATATTTTATGGAAAAACCTTTAAATGGCAGAGAAAAAAGATATGGAATTTATAACTTTATTATTTTTAAAAAGATGGAAACTTTTTCACTTTCTCATTACTCTTATGACATTTTGAGATGTAATTCCATTTTTTTTTTGTTTTCAGTTAATTCAAATGAAATTGGTCATATATTTATATGGAATACAATCGTTTAATAATGTACTTTAAACAGGAAAAACAATTAATAAAAATTAAAGAGTACTGTGCACTTAAAAACGGTCTTATTTTGCAAACGTTGTCATAACTTTGATACCCTCAATTTTTGTGTCGGAAAAAATAAATGTAAAGTAAATCTATTAAAAAAATTAGTTGGGTTTGTGGTCCCTTAGGTATTAGTGATCAACAAAAGCGAAGAAACGGACAAGAAAAATTAATTTTATAAATCTGTTTCTCATGGACAAGCCCAAATGTGTTTCAATATTAAGTTTTAGTACTAGATAATTAGTTAGTATCAGTACACAAAAATCATATTAGCTTACTGTATTGTTAAATTTGCGCGTCGCAATGTAAAACTTGTTTGCTAGGCAAAATACAGGCCGTACATTTACGCCTTCTATTGAATCTCCTGGACACGCTAGTTAGAAGATTCCATTTTATAAGATAATATCGTTTGGTATTTAATTAAAGGATTTCAAATAGATATTCCGAAGGCGCCTAAATCTAGGAAATTCTAATTCTAAGATAGGGAAGTTTAGCTTTGAAGCAGATCTTCGTAACAATTTCAGCTAGAAGTATAATCACAATACCTGGACATAGACATGAACATAAATATACTAAAACGTAACTCACGAGAAATAAAAAATGTCGATTATACATTAGTACAGAAGGAAAACCAAAATACAATTAACAACAAAAATAAAAAGGAGATTTGAGCAGGTAGTGATCACCATCTACTAATTGTGGATACCACAATAAATATACCTAAACGTAAGAATAATACTGCATCATAGAAAACGCTTTTCAAAATAAGAAGTTATAAGCTGAAAAAAAAAGTACAAAAGAAATATAAAATAGGAATCAAAATCAGATATAAAGGAATAATACGACAATAAAAGATTAGGATGGGAATAAACTATTGGGGTGATTTAGACAAATCATTCTAATAACAGTAGCAAAAATTTGCGAAAAGGTCAATGTAAATAAAAAGCACAATCAGAAACGAACGTTATGGTGGTTTAATAAAATAAGAATTGTAATGAAAAAAAAGGAAGTTGTGGAAAAAAGCTATAACTACTGAAAAAGAAGAAGATTATGAGGTCTACAAATTTACACTTTGAAGAACTATTGGAAAGCAATAAAAATTAGATTTTGCACTGAAAAGGCTGAAACTGAAAAAAGCAGAAAGGCACCAGAAATGATAAAATATCTAGGAGGGGAAAGAAGAAAGATACAATTAAAGATTCTGAATAAAATTTGAATAAGTAAGAAAATATCCGAAAATTGGGAATTAGCAGTTATTTTCCCTATTTTTTTTTAAAAAATAAGACTTGAGAAGTATTAAAAAATACATTGATGAAAAGGAGAGAAGTCTCTAGAAAGACACAGTTTATTAAATTAATTACTTAAATTATCTCAGAGAATCCAGACAAAGTCTTACGAACTGTGATAGGAGCCACAAGACGTGATAAAATACAAAACGATAAAATTTGAGAGGAACTGAAAATATCAGTCCTTAATAAATAATAAAATTGACCAACAAAGAATGAATTAGACAAGACATCTATGGAGAATAGACGAGAAAGAATTTTCAAGAAAAATATGGAAAGAAAAACTATTGAGTGAAAAGAAAAGAGAAAGACCGAAAAAACGAAAATTGAGCTTGGACAAAGCTAACATGGAGCGAAACCAAATTAACCGTACAAGATAAAAACACTAGAGAAAAGAAGACTCAAATGATATCCTCGACACTGCATAAGCGTTGTAAGAGGATCAATTAAGTAAGTAAGTAAGATGTTGAATGTACACATGGAGTGTTACAAAGGAAGTGTCATAGCGTCGCGTCACACGTTAATATGTGAAGTAGAGAAACTTAGAATTCTGGTCTTTATGTGAAATTGCCATTTGTCTTAGGAGTTGTTTGATAAATGTGGCAAATTGTTATGAAATGGCCCAACAATGGCAAGCGTGATTCTTGAAACGACCTCTGATGAAGTTAACGTTTGTCAGCCATCTGAATCAAACACTTTGGTTCGGCACAAAAATGGGAAAAACAAGTGCTGTGTAGTGGTGAAGCACTTTATTTGAAGAAGTAGGCGACCGAGCTGATTAAAATCGAGTTAAATGAAGTTTATGGGGACTCTGTACCAGCGCTGTAGATTATTTCTGGTAAATGAGTTAGAACGTGGTCGTACATGTACTGAAGATGAAACTAATCGAGGTCAATATGAGGGATCTCATCAGAAAATCCACGGTATCGTAATGAAAGACTGCCAAGTAAACCAAATATCCTGCATGAAGGATTGCGTACGAAAATGTGGTGCGCGCGATGTGTGCCTCAATTGTTGACTGAGCAAAAACCAAAGCGCACGAGAACGGAAATTTCAATGCAGTGTTTGGCGGTAATTTGCAGTAGTTTCTGCATGAATTCATGATGGTGTTTTGTGTAATTTCTAGGAATGGTTTCAGCTTATTGAGCAGCTTGTCATATGCCGCGGATTTTCCTGATACCCAAATGTTTGCTAAAACATCGACCTCTGTGAAATGTTTGCGAGTTTAATACAAATTTGCTAATATTTAGTGGTGTTAAGAAATTATCCTCTGATTACCGTCCTTTGAAAATTGTGTTTGTTATGGTCACTAAACTTTGTGTCCGGTTTGACCAACGCTTGAATTTGAAAACCTTCTATTCTTTTGATGCCAAACTAAAGGAAAGAAATTTTGCTGCAAACTGTGAGAAATCTTTGCGTAAACTTTGAATATTTGAATAGCCTCCTAAAAGTCTGAAGTTTTTAATGAAAAATTGAATTGTATACACTGATCCATGATACCGATTTGTGACTATGATCTTGAGTAAACTTTTATATAGTCTCCTAATAATACTAAAAATCCAAAGAGGACTATTAACGTGGAAAGAGATAGTTAAGGAAAGAGTGTTCCAGGTAAGTTCACTGTCACTGTTAGCATTGTAAACTCTGAGGGAACTTTCCTTCCTTCTTGTTTAAGATTGTTTATGCAGTGTAAACTTAAACGATTCAGATTATTAAAATGATATTCATTTAGAAAATCCATTTCAACTATAACTTGAAAGACATTCTATTTAAACAAATATAAAAAATAGAAAAATTCAATAGAAACCTTGTTTACCAAAATTGAAGTCTTTATATCAGACTATATGGTTTACAGGTGTAGACTTTGCTAATTACAGACTTATAAATATTTTTAAAATGAAATCTTATTGAATATTAGTCTAAAAGTTTCAAATTCCTATTATATTAAGTTCAAGTACAAGCTCTTCTTAAAAATACCGTAACATTCCATACTTCTATTGTCATCATAGTTCTTTAAGGTCTATATTACATATTATTGATTATATGTGGGACTTCTATGAAATTTCAGAAGTAGATACTTGGATTTATGAAACTTTAGGAGTTAATTTGGCAGCTAACTGTAATTTAATTAAATTTATTCTATAATGAGTACAATGCAAGCTTAAATTTTGCTTTCATAAGTGGATATTCATTAGTAATCTTCTTAATTGAATGATCATAATTAACGTTAAAAAAAAATCTGAAATACGCTGGCAACAAGCATTAGAAATTAGAAAACGCTAACCGCGATGTACTGCTAAATGAATGTTATGTTATAACTCGGTTAAATTAAGCAAACCTCTAGTAAAAGGGAAGCGGAACGTAAATACGCTTTGTGACATTATGATAGTTGGACGTAATATATACAGGGTGGTTTATTCGGTAGCGGAATTTTAAAATTGCCGCCATTCGCAAACCACTCAACCGATTGACGTCATTTTTTGTTGGGTTTTGTGGGGTTTTGTTGACAAGTGTTTTGATCACAATAATGGCGACCTCGAAGACAACGTATTCGTTGGAACAAAGAGTGACATTGGTACGGCTCTGGTACCAAAATGGACAAAGTCCGGCGGCAACACTGAGAGCCTTTATGACCGAGGTGGACAGATATTTGACCCTTAAAGCGGAAACCATCTCAAAGCGAGTAGTTAAAAATCTAGGCAAAAATTAAATTTTTGCTCAATATTTTTAAAATTAATTAATTGATTTCTTACAAAAACAACAATAGATTGATGGCCAAGTTTGAGAGGGCCAGAAGTGTGTTGGATGACAAGGCAGGAATGGCCACCAAAGAGTTCACTGTCCGAACAGAAGAGAATGTGAAGCGCGTCAAACAGCACTTCGAAGAAGAGGCCGGTCCGTCGACACGAAGAGCCGCACAGATATTGGACATTTCGAAATCCAGTGTTCTAAGGATCCTCCATCAGGACCTGGAGTGGTTCCCGTATAAGATACAGATTGTGCAAGCTCTGTGCCCTCGAAGTGTGACCCAAAGATTCGATTTCGCCAATGAAGTTCTCGACCGCATCGAGAATGACAAAATGGATGTAAAGATGATTCACTTCACTGATGAATGCCATTTCCATCTCAATGGCTATGTTAACAAACAGAATTATCGTCATTGGGGCAGTGAACAGCCGCATTTCACTGTTGCGACCTCACTCCACTCTTAGCGAGTAACTGTCTGGTGTTCTGTGACTGCCAAAAAGATATTCGGTTCGATATTCTTGGACACCAATGCGACTGCAGTTGCCTATAAGGACCAAATTCTGAAGGAATTCATCAAAAAGGCCAGGCTCAATCGGATGGTCAACAATTATTGGTTTTAACAGGACGGTGAGAGACCTCATCGAACCCAGGAAGTTTTCGACTGTCTCAAGGAAGAGTTCGAAGAGAGAATCATTGGATTAGATGCCCCCCAAAAGACCGGAGGAGGCATAGATTGGCCACCCTATTCTCCCGATCTCAATGTCTGCGATTTCTTTCTCTGGGGTTATATCAAGGATAGAGTCTACAAGAACAACCCTAAGACTATAGAAGAGCTCAAAAAGAACATCACAGACGTCATCAAAGGCATTACACGCGAAGTTCTGGAGAGGTCAACCGAGGCCTTCGAAACAAGGCTCCGCCACATTGTGACCAGCGAGGGTTCACACTTCGAAAACTTAATTCACTAAACCCCAAACATTTATCTTCAGAATAAAAAAAGAATTTCATTTTTATCTCTTGTAGTTTTTTTATAATCGATTTTTCAAAATTCCGCTACCGAATGGACCACCCAGTACGATTATTGCAAACTTGCAAGATTCCTGAAAATGAAGACTTTGTGTTCGCTTTAATTAAGAGTTTTTCTAAAAAAATTCTTTGTTTATTGTTGATCTAATTTTGTCAATCTGTAACAAAGAAACGTAAAGAAGAGGTGTAACAATTTTAAAAGATTCTCCTTACTTTATTCTCATAGGTCATAACTTTGTCGACTCTTTAAAATTATTTACCTCTAAAGAAATTAGATTTGTTGTGTTTATGTGTAAACCAAATAAACTAAAATAGGTAAAATGTATTTTATTTTACTTTGCTTTAAAGAAAATTAGCACGACGTCTACAAACTACTACTACCAAGTTTGATTGATCCGTCCAGGTCGTTTGTTTCGAAAGCCTTCTCATTAATTACATCGTGTTGTGCAAAGTATTTAATGTAAACCATTAAATAAATTTTGGGAAATGGTAACAAATCCGCCTAATGAGGTTCCAGCTGAGTAAATTGATGATAAACAATTTTACAAATATCAATATTTAGAGATAACATGCGTAAATAAACCGAGTTAAAATTATAATATCCAGTCAACAAAATATTTATATTTAAATTTCTCTAAACAAACGTATATTAAAGCGTGAAGTAAAATTTAATAATATAAAATGAGGAATTTATATTCTATCAGGATTGAATGACAAAAAATGGTTTAAGGAAATATTTCTGAAAATAGAAATTCTTTACGTGTTGTAGTGTTAAACTACAAATATTATATTGTAAATGACATCCTGAAATGTATCTTAGTAAATTTCTCTAGAGTTTACATCCATAAAAGTCTGAGTCGAAATTGGCCTATAATAAATGTCTCTAAGGCGTGCAACCAAACTAGTGTGGCTGTGCATTTTGAATCGCTCAAATCAAATCATCCGTAGGGTAAGTACATTTGTGCATGTTTTTTACCTAAGTTACTTAAAATATATAGTTTTTAGGCAACCACTTTCTAGTGTCAGCTTGTCAAATAACCGCAAAAAAGTGACTGCTACAGATTCGTATAGAGTGATAATGTCCTGAAACTGCGCCAACTGTAAGCTTTTATTCATAAAAAATTCAGTAAACTCATGTTGGTGATACAATAATGGTTGCATGAATGAAACTACCTTCAGCAATAAAAGCAGAACTTATTTACGTCCATAAATTGGACTGACGTCAGATACCATTTAGAATTGGTGCACAGGAAACTAATTGGTGATTATCATCAATAAAGACATTCTGGAGAATTGATGTTGAGATGTTTTAATCCACCATAACAATAATCGTAAAGCCTCAAAAAGCACTAACAGTCTTTTGTGAAGCTTAAGTAGAACTATCTAATGAAACCTGATGATTGTTAATTATTCTCTATTATACGTGGCATTAAAAAGGAAAGTTGAAATGTGAACTAGGTTATGTTCCCACACCAATTTGAAATTTAGTTAGTTCTTGCTAAACCTTGTAGTTCAAAAGTTAAGAGTATCAGGGCCTGTTAAGACAGGCAATAATAAAAAGTGCAAGGACCAAGTTACGCTTGAAGGCGAAACTGTAAATTCTTAAACACCTGGTTCCTGCAAAACGGTTTTGGTAGTCTAAAAACAAGCAGCATGATGTAAATTAGTAACTGATGGAACAAATTCAACAGAAAATGTCCTCCAATTACCTATCGATAGAAACGTGCACAAACCTCAACGAAAATCTCACTTAGTGGGTAGAAAGTCAAAAAAGAGTTTATAAAACCCCCGTGTGTCCTATGCAGGAGAAACCTGAGTCGAAACATTTAGGACAAAACAGCTGTCAAGAACCACAGAAATTAAAGTTGTGGGAACTATAAAAGGAGTCAGAATAGGAGGTGATTGTATTAGGATAGTTGTAACGTAGATGACGTAGAAAGATTTTTTTTTAAATATTGCATTATCGAATATCGTAACTGGAACTACAAATCTTGTAAATATTACCAGAATTTGTAACTGTCATCTTTTGGGCTACATGCTGGAAGTTTTGGCAACAATTTATCGATTATGTGTCAGATATTAATAGGTAGTTCATAAATAAGATAAAAGTATAACATCATTAGCAAATCAACCAAATGAAAACTTTAGAAAGGCACCGGATAGGGTTGTCATCGTAACTGCTGTTTATATTTAGCTTATATGCCACAATGGAGACACGTATATTTGTAGAACACATTCCCTTTTCCCAATATCACTGTTATCCTTTTTTGAACTTTTTTGCGGGCATCATCAGCATATTACTATTAATCAATTAATTAATTACTTACTTTTCGTGTGGGGATCACAGGTAAAATCAAATTGTGTTTACCCAGTAAGTCTAGGCAGACCAGTAAGTGCTTAGCGTCTTGTGTTTTTCCATATCCACATCCATCGTCCTCTCGATATTCCCATCTTTTTAAATTCTTCTTGCATCGCAAAGTGTTGGTTCTTAGCCTGTAGAGGGCTCTCCAAGTAGGATATAGTAACTGTAGTAGTTCCAAGGGCTCAGCAGGGGAGAGACGCCTGCTACAGCTGATAGCGGCACTGTTCGGCAGTGGTTTCGAGTACATCTGTGGAATTTATAAAGCTTTTCCTAGATTTTAATCTTTCTTGATACTTCTGTTGTCCAAACAAGGGATGCCTTGGGTCAATTGCTCGTTTCTTTTTTTTCAGTTTCCGAAGCGAGCTTCCTTGTAATACATGGAGGAGCAATACCTATGATGGGGTAAATCTTATCTGTTGGAGTGGATTTTAGGCATCTAGATATTATTTGGTCAGTGTTATTTATTGCACAATTGACTATATGGATGTGGGCAGAGCGACCCCATACTGGAGCTGAGTATTCCGCAGTTGAGAAATATAAGGCCAAAGCAGATGTTTGCGTTCCCCAAGTGGTACCAGTCAGTTTGCGAATTATATTATTCCTAGACGATATGTTTGCCTTGATGTACTGAAAGTGGCCTTAAAAGCCAGTGTACGGTCCAACTTGACTCTTATTAAGTATTTTGGTTCGGTGCAATGTTTTAAAGGTCATTCCCTCCAGAGTATGTTTAGTCTTCTCTTCGCCTGGCAGTTATTAGGATGCTAAGCGCAAACCTGGGTTTTCTTAGGGTTCGGTTTCAACGAGTTCCTGTTACAGTAGTCTGCTAGCTTTTTCAAAGTTCTATCCCTTTGAAACTTCTTTTCTAGACCGCTATGGCCGTGTCATCAGCATATATGAAACGCGTTTTCAGGGTTACACGGTATTTCGCTGGTGTATATAAAGGGTTTTCCAATAAGAGGTGTTATTTTGAATAGCCCGCTATTTCGGTAGATGTCACTTTTGAAGCTATCATTTTTTGACATTTGACAAGTAGAAACTACGCCATTAATAAATATGGAACGATACACGCTTCAACAACGCATTGAAATTATTAAAATTCACTATAAAAATGGTGAAAATTTGGCAGAGACGGTTCGTAAAACTCGAACATTTTTGGGTCACCGTGAAGCACCTTGTCGGACCGCAATACAGAAATTGGTGAAACAATTCGAGCTCTTGGGACAAGTTAGTGATGTGAAGAATAAAACCCGTGCACGTCGCTCAAGAACAGCCGAGAATATTGCTGTTGTAGCCGAAAGTGTTAAAGAAAACCCAGGTTTGTCCATTCCTCGTCGTTCTTTGGAATTAGCCATTCCACAAACGTCATTACACCGTATTTTGCATAAAGATTTGGGTCTTAAGGCTTATAAAGTCCAGTTAACACAAGAACTCAAGCCGGCCGATCATCAACAACGTCGTGTCTTTGCTGATTGGGTCGTTGAAATGCATGAAAATGATCCAGAATTCCATCGAAAAATCATCTTGAGTGATGAGGCCCATTTCCACCTCGGTGGCTTCGTCAACAAGCAAAATTGTCGGATCTGGGGCTCAGAAAATCCAAGAGTTATTGTTGAAAAGTCTCTCTATCCTCAACGTGTGACTGTTTGGTGCGGTTTATGGTCCGGCGGAGTCATTGGACCTTACTTTTTCGAAAATGAGGCTGGAGCAACAGTTACGGTGACTGGATTGCGCTATCGAGAGATGATTAACGATTTTGTATGGCCGGAATTGGATGGTATTGATCTGGACAACGTTTACTTTCAACAAGACGGCGCTACGTGCCACACAAGCAACGAAACCATTGATCTTTTACGGAAAAAGTTTCCGGACCGTGTTATCTCTCGAAGAGGTGATCACAATTGGCCACCGAGATCTTGTGATTTAACACCTTGCGACTTCTTTCTTTGGGGCCACGTGAAAGAGAAGGTCTACGCCAACAGCCAGGCGTCGATTCAAGACCTCAAAGATGGAATTCGTGAGGCTATCGAGGACATAGGGCAGCCACTTTGCGATTTGGTTATGGAAAATTTCATGAAAAGGATATTGTCCTGTAAGCGTGGTCGTGGTGGTCATTTGCCTGATGTTATTTTCCACTATTAACGGCATACCTTCCTCTTTATAATGAAATAAACATCCGATCATTTATATTAAAAAATGGCACTTTTCTTTGAATATCAAAATAACACCTCTTATTGGAAAACCCTTTATTATAAAGAAGCGGTGCAAGTACACGTTCTTGTGGAAGGCAGTTCTTCTGGTTCCTCCAACGACTGTTCTTCGATTGAAGACGGTTGAAACGACGACTTTGAAGGAAGCAGTTCAGTAGGTTCGTTAAACCTAAATCTTTGGTTACGCTTTTACTAATAGTTCTTGGTGATTTACAGTATCGTATGCAGCAGAAAGGTCTATGTAAGCCGCACCTGTTATTTGCTTCTGCTCAAACCCATTTTCAATGTGAGTAAGATTTAGTATTTGGGTTGCTCTGGAATTAGCTTCTTCTATACAGTTTCAGAGATGCGCTTTAAAATTATTCTTTCAAACGCCTTAAAGAGGTGATACAATAAGCAAACCGGGAATTTGTATGTTCTTCTCCAGGCTTCAGAAGTGCCACTTCTCGTGATTTTCACCAGGTGTTAGGTAAATTTAAGCTAGTTACACACAAATTGATTATGTCTAGAAGCCATTTCATTGTTTTTGAGTCAAAAGTCTTTATCTGCTCTGTTCTTATGACGTCTAGTCCGGCGGGTCTGCTATTTTTCATTACTGAAGTCTTCAGTAGTGAAGGGGGTGGCAAGTACATTTTTCTCTTATTCAAAAACGCTACTATCCTATACTTTTCCTTGTTTCTTGAGAACTTTCCATTCAGTAGGAGGTGATGTGCTGTTTGATCGGATGTTATCTTTGTTAGATAATGTGGTGGGCTTGTGGGATCATTTCTAAGGTTTCTCAGGAATTTCCAAGCGCAGAGACTGTTTTTCGTCATATCTAGTTCTCCCAGAAAGTTGCTCCATCTTTCAGTTTTAGACTTGGATATTGCTGTCATTAACTGTTTGCCAAGTTTGACTGTTTCATCAGGGAAAGGATCGCTGTGATGTAGTTCCTGGTATCTCTTGAGCAGGGTCTTTATTTCTTCGTTGAGTCGTGAGACATATTCCGTTCTACATCCTCTTTGTATATGTTTCCGTGATATCTGTTTTACCAACAAATGTTTCATAGTTTCTTTAGTTACTTCATCATTTAGCTCTTTTGTAAAAACCTCCCACTTTGCCTTTTTAAGTTGAAACGTCTCTTGAGGGGGACTATTTTTGGGTTCAAGGCAGCTTGCAAACTATTGTTCTATGTTGTGTGTTTGGAACTGAGGGCATAACGAATTTTTCTGTGAAGTCAGTAAATGTTATCGGGATTGTACCCTCTTTTCCATCTGTGGTGGCTAAAAGATGGGGGTAGCTTTGGATCATTAATCAATTTTAGGTCCTTTTGTTCAGCCCATGTCGCTAAGTTCCCCCTATTCTTGTCCGTTTTACTGCAATCCCACGCGGTGCTATGGCAGTTGAAATCTCCCATTATGATCTGGTATATATGGTTGTGGAAGTTATATGGTTCTTCAAAGTCAAAGCTGGTATTGCGTGGTTTATACACTGATGTGATTATGCACCCTTTTACCTCAAAAGTAAAGATTTCAATATCGTTATTACAAGTTAGAAAAGTTGAAAGAACCTTGCTTTTTCATCTCTTTTTCACTTTCCTTTCTTTGTTTTTGATGATCCGGTTTTAGAAGGATTGGCCGATTAAAGTTTAACTCTTTGAACTCAATCTTCGTTAAGGTTCCTTCCATGTTAATTAATTAATTAATTTAAACTGAAGATTTAATTAAAAAAACTTTAAATCGAAAGAAAAGAGTTATGTATGTATTAACCTATTTTCTACTAATATTGTTCTTTCAACTTCTGCAAATCAATTTTTGGTTTCATTTAGAAATATTGATAAGCTAACATACTATGCTTATACTTTGTATAGGTAATAGCAGAAAAGATCCTTTTCCAATCTTTATTTGTAATACAATACATAATTAAAACAACACAGACTTTGCTTTCTGTAAACAAAAAAATAATCTAAGACATAGAATACTTAGGCACCCACGCATTCAAACACGTTTATAAATTTTATCTTTTACTTGTTTAAACCACCCTCTTGCTTATTATAAAAGCGTTTTGTCAGTTGTGAAATTTACCTTTACCATTGTTTTACGAAATTATGATATGTAGGCTTATTGTCATACAAATTAAGTAAATAATGGGTTAAGTCTTAACATGCCAGTGTCAGTAAATATATATTTAAGAAGACAATTTATAATGAAAGTCATATTTCGACAAACCCAAGAAGGCAACTAAGAACGTAAGTCTTTAGGGGAAACACAAGACGTAATTAGAACTATGAATGCTACAATCCCTCTGTTCACTTCTGTAGGCACCAAGAAAGATTCCTAACTGACCCTGGGATTTCAACTCAGAACACGCCATTGGTGGGTTTATTAATAAATAATAACTGAGAATTCTGTTAGGCGGTTGTCATAATTATCAGCATTAGAATTATGCAATCTAAGTAAATAAAAGAAAGCTTGTATTATTACAAACAGGATTTTGTTTATTTAGTGTCATTATTTGCGCTAAATCTCAGTTTTTGTATCGTTAGGTAACGATTTCAACATTAACAAATTTCCGTAAAAGCTTCCCTGTTTGGATAATACACATGATTAATCAATGCTAATTTCAGTGTAAAATCTTTACTTTAGTTCCAATATAAATCTCAGACTCGAAGAATCCTTTTCTGTCATTTTCTATAAATATTCCGTCTGTTAAAGCCAGATTATGGTTAGGATTTGCTGTTAATTGATTTCTAAAATGTCGTTGAATTGCTAATTGCTCATTAAATTTTTCGTTTGACTGAATACTGTTGTTTACAAGGGCACGCAAATTTTGAACCCAACGACAATGGAGGCGCTGCTGCTAGCGGGCTTTCACCTCTGAAATAATGTTTCTGTATTTTAGGTGTATAACATAAAGTTTTGACACCTCACACGATAATGGATGTCTGAATTTCTAAACACGATTTTAATAAAAAATGAGTTTTCAATATCACATCCAGTTTTTTACGTTCACCGTTACACGGCTTTCTATAGGGGGAAAGGTGATGGTTTACAATTTTTATATTCTGCGCAAATTGTTTAATGTACTTGAAAATTTGAGAATTGTAAAGAATAAGTAAACCATTTAGTTTTCATTTTTTGTTCATAAGTATTATTGATTTTAAAATCTAGTTATAAAATGCTCTAGAAATGATACCTTTTAAAAATATCCGTTAACTAATTTTGAAAATCTACAAAGCAAAGTGGAAAGGGCTTTTAAGTGCCCGGAAACCAAAATCGACTAACTATTTTGTGTTAAAATCTGTTGCATATCTCCGAAAGCCCAAATTGTAAATTCGTACCTAACCTCGCTTCGAGTTACACATTCCTGCAAAAGTTAACGTTTTCCAAATGAACGAAATTGCCAAAGGGAAGATAAAGTTTTCTGTGAATACTGAACAGTTTCTGCCTGTAGCATTTTCCGATGGATGCAAATTTAAGGTTATCTCAAGTTGCCGAGACTTTTGTAACGTACCTTTCCTATTTTGCAATAGAAAAATTCATATCAGTGCTAACAAGTGAAATAAAATAATCAAATTTAGAAAAAAAAATCTTTAGAAACTTTAACAAGCTCGCCGTGCTTTTAAAATAAAGTTAATTCTTGTTATTTTAACATTCTCTTCAGTGATATCTTACTTTACTTCAGTACAGTGGAGTTTGTAGCTTCATTAATACAACTTTTTTTTCTACATTTCATTTTCTATAATTCTTATGACTGTTTTGATCTTATCATAGGCCTCGTCAGTTTCTGAGCACTAAGTAAATAAAGGTTCCTTCTTGTTACTTGTTGGTTATTTTCTTATGATTTTGGAAGTTATTAAAAACCTTTAATTCATAAATTGAAGAACTTAAGTAAGAAAGGGGCTAAGTGCCAAATAAGTATGTCACTAAGAAATACGTTTAATATTTCTGGGCTACCTGCAAATGTAATTTACACTGTGAAGTGATATCGTATGAATCCAAACTACAGCTCTTCACCGATTTTTACCAACAAACATATCTATGTATGCCAAAGAACCTATGTACTTCATGGTGTTAATTCACATGAGTAATGTAAAATGTAAAAGACGTGGTACATATGTAGACTCAGAGAATGGTAGTAGACAATGCAGTGTATAGTTCAGAAAAGGCAACATTGTACAAGTCTGCAAAATTACATTTATGGACATATTTGTTGTTACCAGTAAAAGGATTGAAACATTGATTAATAAAAAAAATAGGAGAATCTAATTTCAAGGATAAAAGAACCAGAACCGCACCATTTGGTAGAGGTGATAGAGATCCAGTAAGAAGTCATATCCAGTCAATACCAAAAGATATCAGCCATTACTCACGAATGAAAACATCTAAAGTGTACTTAAGCTCAAACTTAAATACATGTCGGCTATACAGGGCTTTCAAAGACAGATATCCAGCAAGTCTTATCACGCAAGATTTTTATCGACGTGTGTTTAAAAAAATTTTTCTAAAGAGACCCAGAACCAACACTAGCAAAGCGTGTAACTTATTACATTCCAAGGTTACACTGAAAAATAAAGAAAGAGCAACGGAGAAACAACAGTTAGACTTGTACCATCCCAAAAGTGAAAAAGCCCGAAATCTAATGAAGGAAGATACTTGCCACTCCCAAAGGGCTGGAAGCAAAACTTGCTGTATATCAATGGATCTACAACAGGTACTTTTCATACCTACTCTTACTCATTCAAAAATGTTTTATCTAAGGCAGTGTTTTTCAATTTTTTTGAATACGCGACCCCTTTTGAAGTAAAAAAATTTTGGCGACCCCCTAAGACCGTAACAATGCGGCGAGCGGGCGGGCGCACACCGCTTTGACAATCAATTTTTGAATCTGTACGTCAACCAAGATGCTAAATCTGAATATGCGAATTATTTTTGTGACCCTGTTTGGCTATTAAAATTAGCATTTCTCGTTGATCTTTTCAACCACCTAAATATTTTAAATAAGAGCCTTTAAGGGAGAGAAGAAAACATTCTAACGGCAAAGGATAAAATCAAGAGATTTCTCGCAAAACTTCGTTTGTGGTCAACGTCTTTAGAAAAAATGATGTAAGAGTCTTTGCCTTTCGTACAAAAAATTGCCGAAGAAATTGCAATGGACCAATCGTTTGCAGTAAGTTCTCATATTCCTTGTATGGTACAAAGCTTGCAAAATTTGGAAGAGAAACTGTCCAGTTTCAGAACTCTCAAGCTAACAACGGGCATAGATGGATACTAAATCCTTTTTTAGATATACCAGTACAACTGGCTGATCTGCCAACAAAGATGAAAGAAAATCTTATAGATTTGGCTGCTGACGGTATGCTTAAAGTGGAATTTAGCTCGCAAACGATTGACGTCTTCTGGATGAAGAAAAAAGAAGAATATCCAAAGCTGGCAAGGGAAGCTTTGAAATTATTAGTTCCTTTCTCCACTTCCTACCTATGTGAATTAACTTTCTCTTTAATGGTTAACATAAAAACTAAGAAGAGAAATAGGCTCCAATTGGAAAATGATTTAATTATTTGCATATCAAACATAGAACCAAGATTAGAAAAAATATTAAAGAATAAACAGGCACATCCTTCCCACTGAAATCGTTGTATTTTTGTTGTAGTGTAGGAGCCATAACCCTTACTTTTTACTTTTACCTGGCTTGCAACCGCGACCCCCTGGGGATCGCGACCCACAGATTGAAAAACATTGATCTAAGGCAATTGTCATATTTCAATTTTGAAGTGAGAGTGGAAGATATCGGTCAACCCACTATGTGCATGTGGAATGAGAGCATTGGCAGTCGTGGTGGCAATGAAATAAGTTCATGTTTGTTAAAGGTTCTTAATCAAGGTATTACTGAGAAGAAACATCTTGTTATATGGAGTGATGACTGTTGCGGACAAAACAAAAATCGAATGATGGTGTTTACCTTACCTTTTTTGGTATCTTTCAATGTGTTTGAAAGTATTGAGCAAAAATCTTTGGTAAGCAGCCACAGTCATGAAGTCGTTCGTCTCCTCAGATCTAATTGCTGTTGTAAAATCGGCTAGAGTTATAAAAACCTTTCAAGTCGTTGAGAAAAAAAGAAGTGACTTTCACGATATTCAAGCTGCCTCAGACGCGGTTTTAAATATTTCTAAATTAAACGTCAGTAAGGTAGTAGCCATAAAATACAAAGCAAAGAACCTGACTGTCTGCATATCAGAATGTTGGACCAAGACTAAAATTTAAAAAAAAAGAAAACACTGTCAAGGACATTCGTACGGCGGTTTTGGGACCTGCAGGCAATAAAGAAATTAGCGACGAGAAGAAGCAAAAGAACCTCCTTATTTAAATGACTAAAAAACAAATATGTCTATTTAAACATTATTTAAATGGCACTTAGCCCCTTTAATAAAATATGAGGCACTTAACAAGTTCGTAAACTAATCAATAAAATTGTTTGCTTAAGTTGTTTTTTCTTAATCAGGTGTTTCTCCATAATAATGTAACGTCAACGAATAGTTTCGCTGTTTACTTATTTATAAAAATGTTCCTAATAAAACATTTTCCTTTAATAACTCAGTTTCTTATTTTTGGCACTTAGCTCCTTTCTTACTTAAGGTCTTCAGTTGTAAATTTCCAAATACTTCGAGTTCAGCTCTGCATAAATCCAATCGGGAATTACGTTTTAGAATCTAAATTCAGAAGCCCTCATTTATTCCACGTTTAGAATGTTCTAGATCTAGAATCTTTTGATTTCCATTCAAGATGAGTTGCTGCTTGTACTGAGGTTGTAGTTATGATGATAATATAAATTCGTTTTTTATCGGAATTTAA
This sequence comes from Ignelater luminosus, assembly GCA_011009095.1. NCBI lineage: Eukaryota > Metazoa > Arthropoda > Insecta > Coleoptera > Elateridae > Ignelater > Ignelater luminosus. The sequence continues at coordinate 140,821 of VTPC01091019.1, read as the reverse complement.
GATTTGCCTTAATGTTTCCCCTGAAGATTCTTAAAAAAAGAGTTAAAACTGTCCGCAATCAACTCCTTAAAAGCCGTTTTAACTGTGCTGTAAGAAATACTTTAGCCCAAGAAGGCTAGACGGACGAACCCCCTTTGACTGTGGTAACTCCATAGTTGTACGATACAAATAAAATTAAAGCAACCTTAAAGCTTTTAATACCTCATTTAAATTCTGTTCTATTGAATGGTCAAGCTTTGGCTGTCGCATTAACATGGAGTCAACGACTAGCGTTTCTAGATTTGAACTAAACTGCCTTTTTGAACTTCCTTGGAGTTTCTATTATGTCAAACTAGTAAGTATTAAAGGAATTCAGTGCTGGCAAACAGAGCATATCACATAACTTTTGTACTGTAAAGTTTTCTCAGTCGGAGTACGGACTCTAATAGGGTCAGGAATAAAGATCCTCATCACCGATGGATGAAGCAACGTTTTCTTCGTGAAAAAACCATCTCTAGTGGAAATTCTCATTATTCTTCTGAACCGCTGTTTAGACAAAGGAAAAAGTGAAAGGAATGAAAATATGAGTCATTTTGGCTAAACAAACAGTCTAAGGTGTTTTCTCAAGGCAGAAAAATCGGCTGGTTTGACGAGAAGAATGGTTCAAAAAATTCATACAGTGGAATCTGTTCTACAAGACACATTCTTTGCAATTTTTTTACTAACAATTTTTATTGATTGTTCTGTCGCAAGCGCGGGTTTTGCAATTGGAGCTCATTTTTACACCACCCACGAGTTAGAAACTCTTGGTGCTTTTTTTAAAAGCTGTTTTCCCTGTTGGTCTATTCTACTAAAATCCTGTCTGGTTTTATTGCTTGATGGGCCTATTTTTGGTTAATTCCTCTTTGGCCAGTGAATTTAAACATTCTTGGTCATTACAGTTGAGTAGCACGATCCAACTTCGGTACAACCGTATTGAGGTTTCACAATTACAATTTCAGGATATAAGTTCAAAAATAAAGAATCAGAGTTTGTGGTATAAACAGGTCTAAAATGCTGCTGATTTATGGATCAATGGAAAGTTACTCAGCAGATTTGAACAACGAATATTTTTGTTCTCATTTACTTATTTTTCCAAACAATGTTTGTGTACTGCTAGACTGTTTTAAATTATTGAGTTTTTTGGCCAGTCTGCAATTCCAAATCCTTAATATTGTTCCACAGCCCTGAATTTGAACCGAGTTTAGTTTCCTACGTATCTAAAAACTCAAACAAGCTTCATAATGTTTTGTTCTTCTGAACTATTGCCTAAGACATCAAAAAATATTGATTTTCATGCACATGTTGGTTTTCTATCCATCTCCTGATCGTTAAACGCAATTATTCCAAGAAGCATGTCATGATGTCTCAGAACAACCTTAATTATTTCATTCCAATCTCATGGTTCTTTACTGTAGTAGTAAGCAACGATCTTCTTTTCGGTTTGCATTTTTCATATAATCCGAGTTTCAAATTATAATCACATCATTTCCGTGTTAACTATTGGGATTGTTAACAACATGATCATAGCAAGCGACCCAGATAAAATTGTTTATATTTGTAAATATAGGACATCATGATCAAAACAACTATATTTAAGAGTACATATTTTGTCCGCATGTATCAACAAGATAGTGCAAATTTGTAACTCTTGGTAAACGTTCATTTCAGAATCTCTTTGCTATAACACGTACTCAATTTTAGCGACAAAGTTGTTTTGATAAACAGCTTCATTAACATTCTCTTTCACGATTTAATTAGATGTAGTTGGAAACAGTCTGTTGATTTTATAAATTACACGTTAAAAATATAATTGTCCACAGAACACAATGGATATTGAGATAATTATATTAGTCTTGAATGTTTTTATTATTTTACAACCTAATGAACGTTCTCAAATTAAATAACGGGTAAAAAAAGAAAGTTCATTGCAGTCTAATGCTTGGCGCATTCAATCATGTTGAAATGAATGAAAGTACAGCGAATGTGAAATTACAAGAAAATTAAATTTTATAAATAAATTTAATAATTCTTAACAAAAGGTTACACCAAAAGTGTCACATAAACGAGACAATTTCGTCTCATTACACCACGATGTACTTTAAAAATGTTTCTGCTCCATATGGAAGGGAAATGAAATTGTTAAAAATAATAGTCACGTCAGAAGGCTAGAACCAACTGAGTTATGACCCAATAGACACAAATTCTATTCCTGCAGAATAAATAACAGTCCAGCTTACTATTTTCCTGACCTAGATTAGTAGATTTTCTTTTATTTTTCCAAGAATATCAAAGTTTGGAAGATAAACAAAATTTGATGCTTCTACTAATTTTAATGCAAGTCTTGTTCGTAAAGCTTTTGCGCTATCATATTTTTAATAATGAGGTTCTTGAGTCTTTCTCTAACTTTTTTATGCCTTGTTAATAAAACTTGCGAAAATATCCCTGGTCGTTTTCAAATATTCTCTTCTACATCTTAATAAAAATCTGAATACATTTAAATATTATTTATTATTGTGTAAATTGTCAACTTTCATACGGATAAGTATTTATGCTAATTACTTGAGAACAAGCTAGACATTTAAGCAAAATACGACTAATTTATTTCATGGAGGTAGATCATTTTATAGACCAATTGGTTGAAGACTCATCGAGAAGTTTACAACTAATCTGCTACCTAAAATCGAACTTCAAGAAGAAAAAAATTACAATTAGAAGGGCATTGCTTTCTGAAAAACCAAATCAGCGCAAACAGCCTCCAAGGAAGAAGACTTGAAAAGTACAATCATTAAGGTCTGTAACAAGAATCGTCGTGAGACCACTTTTTATTAATAATACTAACTTGGATACTTTTGTAGTTTCTAAATCTTGGCTTTCTGTAATTATATAGTTCAAAATCAAATTACATTTAGCACTTGAAGTAAATCTTTTAAATGTTAATTATGCTTCTATTTCTTGCCTGAATACGTATGATACAATTCAGAGCTTACACGAACTTATTAGAATAAGAAATAACCACAGTAAGTACTCTTACAGACCCAATTTTTTGTCAATAGGAAGTTCATACCCAATTAACATTGTTTGTCAAATCGATGCTGGAGGTATAATGGATCATAGAACTGCGTTTCCGTAATTTAAAAATTGACTTTTCTCTGTAGATTTAGAATCTTTTACAGAAACATCAACAATGACACTGACAACTAAATATTCATTTGTTCAGTTCTCAATATTCGCGTTTCACTAAAGGTGAGGTTTATTAAATCTAAATCGTGGCACAGTTTTGAGAAAATGCAGGTACACTAAACTTTTCTCGGACTAAAACATGTACAATCAAAGAGGTAAGAAAACCTATAGTGGATTCTGTATGGTCTATGTACATGCACTGTTAACTAAAAAAGCGAATACTATACCCATTACATAATTTTAGAAAAACTAAACGTTATTTGGACGTTTCTCTTATTCTTCTTCTTTTTGAAGGCCTTTTGCCTGTTTTTCAGGAAATTGGGTTTTCACGGTGTCCCTTCCGAGGATGATATCCAACCTTCTTTCCATCTCTTGGGAAGTTTGCTTGTCTTCCCCTTGGTTTTCATTTCTCACTATTTTGATTAATTGATTATCATCCGCTCTATTGACATGTTCATTTCTGTTTCTTAATGGACTTATGGACGTCTTCCATTTTGCATTGTTCCCTAATGTCTTGATTTCGAATTCTCTCTAGCCTTGTTTTTAGAACAATGGATCTAAAGGTGTCCATTTCTGCTTTGTTCTGCTTGTATTTGCTCTTTTATAATTGGCCGTATCATTGTTTTATATATTCTCGTCTTATTTTCTACCGACATATGTGCATTTTTCCAGGTTATGCCTCGTAGATATTCTGATATTCTTGATCCCTTAGTTACCTTGATTTACTTCCTCAAATAAATTTCAGTAACTGCGCACGTTGACTCCTAGATAATTGAATTCAATCACAGTTCCACTCAGTTCTAGCTTACATCGCAGTGGCTCCTTTGAGATAGTCATGCACTTAGTTTTGTTCTTTGATACGGTCATATTGTATCTTTCTGCCGTCGTCGTGAGTTGGAGTAACAGTCTTTGGAGATCATTTTCAGTTTCGGCTAATAGTACCGCATCGTCTGCACAACAGACTATATTTATGTGGATGTCTCCGATTTTGTATCCTGTCAGTGGCTTAACAGTGTCGATTATTTTATCCATAATAATATTGAATAATCTTGGGCTTAAGGATCTCTTTGTCTTATCCCTATAGCCTTTGGTATATCTTCTGTGAGGTGTCATCTATTCTTAATGTGGTTTTTAAGTCCGTGTTTAATTCTGTTGTTACCTGTACAATTGCTGGAGGAACGTTTGCTTTTTGTAGTATGGTTATGACACCTCTCAACTTTACTCTATCGAAGGTTTTAGTAAGATGTACAAAACATATATACAATGGAGCATTAAACTCTATGGATTTTTCGACTGTTGATCGATTTTGTCGAAAGCCTTGCTGTTCTTCATTTATAAGAATATAATCGTCTATCTTCTGTAGTATTATTTTTGTTGCAAGTTTTAACACTGAGCTCAGTAGAGTAATACCACGATAGTTTTCGATGCACTTTCTATCTCCTTCTTCAAATACGGATAACGTTATACTCAGCTTCCACTCCTTCAGGATCGATTCTGTATCAAATATCTTTTGTAGTAGTGTTAACATTTCAGCTATAAGATGTTCTCCTCCATATGTAATTAGCTCGTTATTAATTGTACCTCGTCCTGGTGATTTTCTATTTTTTATTTTTTACACTGCCTTAGTTATATCTTCATTGGTTAGCTGAATGTTATTTATTCTCGGTTCCTTCTTCTTGTGATTTGTATAGCTCTTGAAAGTAAGTCTGCCACTCTTCCATGCTAATTTTGGCTATTTAAGTAGTTCATTTGTTTCTGCCTTCCTCTTTCGAAGCATACCCCATACTCTTTTCTGCACCCGTAGAGATCCTGCTCTATTGATTTTGTAAAAGCTTTCCAGTATTCTCTCTTTATTTTTCTAATCCTACTATTTGTTTTATTTCGTCGCTCAATATATCGTGCGTGATTCTCTGGGTTTTTGGTATTTTTGTATTGTTGGTAGGGCTTTTTCTTTTCATTACATATTTCTTTGACTTTTTTTGTTTACCATGGCGTTTTGTTAATTTTCAAATTTTTAACGTTTACTTTTCTTTTCCCTAATGCTTCTACTGCTGCTTCTAAGTTATTAGTTTTTAGTTTTTTTCCAGCTTTCTTGTACGCTTTGACTTGGGTTTATTTTACTGTTTTCAATTTTTTGATTTAAGCGACTTTTGTATAGTTACTTTACTTTCCGTTTGTAATTGCGCGTAGAAGTCTTCACTTACTTCCTTAGGTTTGCTGATGTCGAGAGCGTAGATACTGATGAGGTGTATCGACGCCCCTCCTCCTTTCTCAACAAGGGCTTGGGACCGGCTTATTCTCTTTTTTGCATTCCTGAGAATATTATTTAATAAGTACTCATATTACTGTAAATTCTCATGATTCTTGCGTCGTGCGTTTTCAGATTTTCCGGTCAAATTAATACCGAACGTTGGTGAATAGGTGTTGCGGAATTTTTTAAAAAATCATGGAACATGCAAAAAAAGTAAATTAAAGCAATTTCTAATAGGAAAAATATCAATGGTTGTTGTGATCAAATGCCAACAGATTAGGACTTGTAGAGAAATTTCAGCATCGTCCCAATAGTGCCGCGATACATGAAATTTAATCGACTCAAAAGCTCGGAAACGTGAACGGCCCAAAGAGCTCAATTGGCTCAACAAAATTGGAAAAACTTAATTAGTCAGGAAAAGTTCAATTTCGTTTGACAAACCCGACAAATCTAAATCGCAAAGTTCGACATAAACAGAAAGATTCTGTTTCTCACAAGCCCGGTTTAGAAATGACAAGCCCTCTACGCAGTCTAGTAGATATTGTTTGGTAAATTTTATATTTACATAGACAGTCTATACTGAAGGGTTGATATTTCACGTAATGTAACAAAGATGGACTAATAAATATTGCCAGCATTGCCCAAATTAATAATAGAGACAGGGATGATTACATGGTTACTCAAAAATGAATTAACAAGTACGAGGGCTGTTTGACGGAAGTGTGACATTTCAATAAAGAACAGGTTTAGCCTAGATTTTTTTTATTATTTTTCAACATAGTTCCTTTCAAGTGCTACACACTTGGTCCAACGACTTTCCAATTTCTTTAAGCCTTCTGAGAAATGTTCTTTTGGCAACTCGTCAAAATAGGCCTGCGTTGCAGCAATAACCTCTTCATTTGATGCGAATTTTTTTCCTGCGAGAGATTTTTTCAAATTCGGAAATAAAAAAAGTCTCTTGGGGCCAGATCCGGTGAGTATGGTGGATGGGGAAGCAGTTCGTAGCGTAATTGTACCAATTTAGCGGTTGCAATTGCAGATGAATGAGATGGGGCGTTGTCGTAATGAAAGAGCACTTCCTCACGTGCCAAATGTGGGCGTTTTTTCTTTAAGATAACATCAAAACAGGTCAATAAATCAGCATAATATTGGCCAGTTATTGTTTTACCCCTTTCCAAATAGTCAATATGGATTATGCCTTTAGAATCCCAAAAAATAGTCGCCATGACCTTATTAGCCGAGTGACCAATTTTAGTCTTCTTTGGTGCACGTTCGTCTGGTGATATCCATTGTTTCACTGTTCCTTTGTCTCAGGGGTATGGTGGTGGATCCAGGTTTCGTCAACAGTCACATATCGGCGAAAAAACTCAACTGGATTACGTTGTAACATGACCAAACATTGATTTGAAGGTTGAACACGAATTCTCATTTGGTCCACTGTGAGTAATCGCGGCACCCATCTTGCCGATACCTTTTTAATATACAAATGTTCGTGTAAAATATTATGCACCCGTTCGATTGAGATGCCAACAGCATCAACTATCTCGCGCACTTTCAAACGTCGATCAGCCATTACCATATTATGGATTTTGTCAACGATTTCCTTAGTAGTGACCGTTTGTAAGGGCCCGGGGCGTTCATCATCTTCAGTGCTCATATGGGCAGTTTTAAATGAATTAAACCACTTGGAAACCATTCCATGCGATGGAGCAGATTCACCGTAATATTTCCGTAATTTCTCCTCCGTTTCTTTCACTGTTTTTCCACGTAAAAAATAATGTTTAATTAAAACACGAAATTCACGTTTTTCCATATTTACAAAATAGCACAAACTTGATTGATTTCTATGACTGCCAAATGTATACTATTTCACAGATTGACATGAAATTTGGAGGTTAAGCCTCTAAAAGACTGACGTATATGCTAATGTTTTCGATTTACCGATATCAGCGCCATCTAGCGGAAAGTCACGCTTCCGTCAAACAGCCCTCGTACTTAGTCATGTACTAGATTTTTTTGCATTTTCGGTCTTTTGATTCCAGGTTTGAATCTACATTGATTTGGTATATCACTGCTTTGTGCGACCCATTTATTCCATGCCTTGCTATGCGGGCCAATAAAACAAATATTACGTCAGTTCAACTATTGGTAAAAAAGAAACTTTATCTATACTATGTGGAGAGCTGTGTTAATTCATCCCTGTCGAATACACTATCGCCGCCTACGATATCTTCTAATGTCTCAATTCCATTATCTATCTATCCCATATACTTTTTTATACAATCTTAATTTTCTGGCTTTGGTAATCTTTTTTGATATTTTTTTGTTTTTATGGATTTTCGACTAGCATGCTCCTATCGTTATTGTCATACAAAAGGATCAGATTTGTTTCGAACTGCAGTAACGACTAACGAGAACAAAATAGCGTATGAAATGTTAAGATACTTTACAGAGATGATCTCCTGTTGCAGCAGCCTTCGTATAACTCAAAGTAGAACTTATTAACTACAGAGTTTTACGGTTGATTGCATAGATTGTTACTGTACTTGGTATTGATTGCAGTCAAACTTTAAATTACCAACTCTAAAGTTTTACAAACTTCCAATGCAGATACCGTAGTTAGTAAGAATACTTTAAATTTTAATTGGAAATTTGTTTTTCTTGGACCTGAAAAATGACACATTAAATAACAAGAAGCTTGGATTTTGATACGCTTTTGAGTCAATCAAATAACAAACATGTTTTGCTCTTCATTTGCTGAAATAAACTTTTTTTGGCCAAAAATAGAATTAAAGTATAATATAAATTTATACAGAAAAATTATAATTCGCGTAAGAATCAAATTCACACTCTTTCATCACCAGATCAAAGCTTAACCAAACGAGTTTAGTGAGTTTAGTTTAGTTTTCTTATATGTAGTAGTCATAATTTAAAAGTATGAGGAAGATTTAGAATTCTAATTTCTGTTTCAATATTTATTTCCTGATGTGAGTTACAGATCGCATTTCAATTTATGGAATTTTGTTAATTAGGTATTTATGATCCATAGATCCCAATTTAAGTTTAGCATTAATTTTGTGTTCTACATATCTGATATAAATCATTAATTATTATTCACCTAGATTGTAAAGCAAGTCCTTGGCAGTTGCGGGGTCTTTCCAATTGTTAGGTGCATCACATGCTTGTCATGACACATCAAGATTCGTATTAGCTGCATATATAACTTTCGCTTATCTATCGAAAAGGACTTTCCAAGATTCAATTGATTACAACTTTGGTTCGAAAAATTTCTTTATATGTAGAAGTCATAATTTATAAGTTTGATGAAGATCTCTGAAGTTCTAAATTTCAATATTTATTCCTTCATTTAAAGTTATAGATTATATTTCAATTAATGTCTTTAATGTCTTTTGATCAAAAAAACTCCGCCTCTGGTAAGTACAGTATGGATTGACTAGCTCTGCAACTGTCAATGCCGGTCCCAATCCCGGATACAGGAGAAGGGTTGGCAGGCCAGGTTAGCAGCCTACCTGCTGCAAAAGCTGCATCAGCTCAAACAAGCATAAAAACCTTAGAAAACGGACGGACCACACGGAAATGGAAATTGAAGAGAACTAGGAAACGATTGCGAAAAATAAACGTAATGAGGCTAGGTTGTTGCAACATCAGTTCATGGAACAGCAGCGATCAAGAGATAATCTCAGAAATAAATAGACACCCTGTACCCTCTTTAAAACAAAAAAGAAAGGTAAAGGAAACACACGAGATACAACAACCACCTGCTTATCTACAGTGGAAAACTCTAAGAACCTAGAGCACAAGAGGAAGTGGATCTGCTTTTACATCAGAAACACAAAACATGCATAGAAGAAATTCATTACATCAATGAAAGATTTTCCATGTAATACTAAACCTTAACTCAAGCATTATTAAAACACACGCTATCAGCGTCTACGTTCCAGACAACGGAAAGCCCCAACAACTCAGAGAAACTTGCTTCGATTACCTGCAAGAGATAAAGTAAACAACCAAATAACAGAAGAGATTCCGGTGACAGAAGGGATACGACAAGGGGATAGTCTGAGCGTAGTATTGTTTTACATTATAATGGACGACATAATTACAGATGTAAAGAATACAGGCATCGGATTCAAAACAGGAAACAGAATGAGCCAAATAATGTGCTTTGCTGACGACTTGACTCTAACAGCGGATAGTGAGGATAATTTACAAAAGATGCTTTTTAGATTAAATAAAACCACTAAGCAATACAATATGAAAATATCTGTAGGAAGAACCAAAACAGTGGTCTTCGCCACGGAGCCAATGAGATGCAAATTAATGGTAGACGAAAAAATAATCGAGCAGGTAAGCAGCTTCAAGTACTCAGGGGTCAACATAACAAGTAATAGGGATGTGACAGAAGAGGTACGAAGTCAAACCTTTAAGACAGCTATGATATCAAGACAGTTAAAGGATATGATATGGCGGAAAAATATATATGACGATGGAGAGTAGGACCCAAATCCATAAAACATGTGTGAGGCCCATTCTAACCTGTGGAGCGGAAACGAGAAATGAAACAAAGAAAACCAAACAGATAATGAGAACGACCGAAATGAAAACGTTGAGAGCAATGATAGGCAGAACGTTAAGAAACAGAAACACGAGGATAAGAGAAGAATGAGGAATAGGAGATGTGGTGAAATTTGTTATGGATAAAAGAAGATATTGAAGGGACCATGTCTAGGGCATGAACAGGAAGAAACTACCCAAACAAGTAATGATAGGAAAACCAGACAGCAGATGACCACTGGGAAGACCCCCAAAAAGGTGGAAAAATAGCTGGGCTTCAATATCTAATGAAGAGGAACAGGACTTTGTTCTAGAAAGAAGAAAAAGATAATTTTTCAAAATTAAATGACTGTTGGTTGCTTGAACGATAATGGTGGATGCCAAAAGAACTTTTTTTACTGCATGTCGAAAGTTGGGAACTTTGATCTCTGATTTCTGACCAGCCACTGAGAATCAAGCATTGATTATGGAAGAAACATTTTTGTCAGCTCATTATTACGTTATTTTAATTTTTTTCAGCGATTATTATTTGAGCAAAACCTAAATTTAAAATAATTATGCAATTGTCTGCTCCGATATAGCAAAAAAACAAATGCTACATAAGTCAGCGCTCCAGCAAAACTCGATTTGCTGAGTTCATTGAACGCTCTTAATAAAAATCTTGAAGGTTATTAAGAAATGGTAAATGGTCTTGAAAAGAGCACCGAAACATTTTCAGTTCATTTAAAGATTCGTATTCGAATGGCTCATAAAAATCTACGATTGGCTAGTTGCGATCTCCATTTGTCAAATTTATCAAAGGAACAGTCAGTAATAACTGATAAATAAAGCGCGTCCGTTTTAAAAAATCTAATTATTGTAAAAATTAGAAATACACAAACGTAGTACGCACAAAACTTTTACAAAACCACGAATCCTGTATCACTAAGGGCGGTTTTTAAATAATAAATCACCTTTGTTCTTGAAAATTAATTATAAACCTCAATTTTATTCTTGCAAAAAACATACAATATTAAACAATTTTGCTTGCTACGAGATTAACAACAATTAATAAGTAATAGTGAGTAAACATCAAATTTAAGAAAAAAATGGAAGTTAAATTGTTGTAGATGTTATAAAAACGTACAGCAGATATTAATTGGAATTTTATTAAAAGAGAGTAAAATCAGAAGGTAAAACTTGAAGCACGTCAAAAGCTTCCCAATTTTTCTAAGTTTCTAAATGTTAGGAAAGCAGCAGTGGTTACTCCAAGGGTGATAAAAAAACCTTCCGTATAGTGTTATATTTGAATATGAAAACAAAACTTTGGTGCCTTCCCTTGTATGCAACATTAGTTAATCCTAAATTGCGTTCATTTGAAAAAGTTTCAGTTTAAATATTTATTCTTTACGATAGTAAAAAACCTGTTAAACACGAAAACTGCAACTGTATAATCTTTTTTATTAAGTTTCAAAGTAAAAGAAATGTAGTCAAGGTTAAACAGCAGTTTGCTAATAGTAACAATATGATATTTGATAGCTTGTTATTATTTATCAGCAAGAATCTGTAATTACACAAATTTGACCACTTTAGAGTAATTAATCCAATCATATTCACCACACAAAATACGCTCAAATAAATAATAATTAGAATTTGATTCCAAGCATCACAAAATTTCCACTATAAGCGTAAACGAGCAAAACTAATTTCACTTTACCAGATATAAGATAAAGGCAACTTTCCCCGTTAGTTTGATTTCTGAATTTAATCAGAAAAAAATTATTACGTATAACTTACCTTCTTGATGGAATCTTTATGTTCCTGCACATATTCTTGTTTAAGTGGTTCAGTTTGAAGATCAGGAAGTGAATGGCTAATACATATCGAGGTTTGTTTTGCTAAACAATCTTCACCGTCCACTAAATCCCGGCAAGTTTTTTCTCGTATCCACCTCCATGTTGCTGTGCACTGATAACTAACTGCCGCCAGCAACACTAATGCCATTGCAATCACGATTGCACCCCCTATGATATGGTAGGGTAAGGGTTTCCAGTCTAAATCGTCTGCAACAGAAAAAAAAGAAAAATTAAAATTAAAACCAACATAAATTTCTATTATCATGGGACTTCAAAAGAATTTGTTTTATTTTGGATTTATTTTTCAATGCAGAATCCGAGACGCTTTTGAATGCTTTGTTATAAAAGAATTATTTAATTGTCCTTCATGACCGGAAGCAAATTAAAAAAGTCTTTATGAGAAAAAGCTTACAATCAGTGTAGCTTTAAGATGAAAAGGGAGCATAATTAAAAATTACGCCAACCTAAAGAAAAGCTACATTCAGTTTTATATAATTCTTTTGGAAGTTTGTAACATTTTCAACACGAGGCTGTCTTGTTTTTAATATAAAACTATAGAAATGTAACTAAAACGAGAATGCTTTAAATGTGATATAACAGTGGAAGTAATCATTTTTATAAGTATAATTAAAGTCAAATATAAAATGTTTTAAAACTAGAAACATAAATAAAATATAAAAGCAGCTATAGCTTTGCTAGATTGTAATATTTACAGTACTTTTTATTAGGCATCCCTTTTTTTTGGAGAATTAAAATATTTAAGTTTGTCGACAAAACATATTTAAGAGATAATTATCAAGATTTTTCTCTAATCAGTTGCTTTTACAAAATACAACACGCAAAAAGAAATTACTTTTTAGCGCACAAAATTTTTTTTCTTCTATGAGCCAGGTGAATACGGTTTACTTGTATGTATCTAGCTTTACAGAATTTTTTCGGATTGTAAAAAAATAAACCGATCTATGTTACGTTAGGGCAAATCTAGCAAATAAGGTCATTTTCGAACTTGGCAAACAAATAACTTGCATTGTTGAAAATTCCAAATGTATTTTCACAGATAGTCTTCAAAATCACAGCGAGGCACAAGGGAAAACCTAATTATCTATCAGCTATAAAAAGTGGGTATTTAAAACCAAAGTAACGGGAATAATTAAAGTTTAATCTCTCTATAGATAGTTCTTTATTAACGTTGATCGTGGTTTTGTTCTCCGAATCAGCTTATAAAATTACATTTATTTAATTAAAGAAATGCCCTTAACATTTTCCCTAGTAAAAAATGCTGAAACACTGAAATACGAACCTTCTTAATTCATTATTAACTTTGAAGTTTAAAAGGTTATTCAATAGGAGTTAAAATCGATTGTAAAGTTAATTATAAAACTCCACACGTGTGTTACTAATCGTCAAAATAAAGAAAAAAATTTAATTAAAAATTTCTAATTGAACCAATTAAGTTCTAAAACAACTCTTAATCCGAATGACTATCGTGGCGTGAATTTAATAAGGGTTTTGACAATGGATATCATGTTTCAGTTATTCCATAGGATAAATACGTTGTAAATCGATTTTATTCACGACGATATTTTGTTTAAACGTGTTTTGAAAACAAAAAAACATTTCATTAAGGCTTTATCTTCACTTTATTATCACTGTTAAAAAATGGATTGAGCTAGGCAAAGAATATTTATTTAGTAATTAGTGTTTTACTAACCAAACCAACGTGCTAGAATAAATAATAATTATACAGGTATGACTCAGTCCTGGTTGGGTTCATATTTCGTAATTGAGCTTGTAAAACAAACGCAAGACAAATAACAGAATGATATATGTATATCCACTTTTTCCATTTTATAGCAAACGATAGTTCGACATTAACTCTAGATTTGGCATCCAAATTAAGTTCTTATGAAAAGTCCCCTGTGGTCTTTCTTTCAAGGTTTTGCAAATGTGCCCTTGCAATAAGAGTCTATAATTCAATTATAACCTTATGAAGGTTTGTTAATCAACGGTTCATGATGGTTTAATAGGACGTTATTCGTCTTTACCTGCTTGCATGTTCTGAACAGTTCTCTTCTGTTAAAAAAATTCGTAATTAGAACTCTGGACTTTTGGTTAGGTAAAAGACCCAGAGACATAGGACAGATTTTTTGCCATCGCATACGTGTAGGGAGAGAAGGATGAACAACAGTTTAGATTATATCGACGGGCATAACAACAAAAAATAATAAATACAATACATAATTTATCAGTAGTAAATGATCAAACCGAAAGTTTTTTTGCAGATCTCTAAAGCCTGTAAACCTTTAGCTTCAGGTTCTTGCAATGTCCTAAGGGCATCCTGGAAGGCATCCTAGTAAATACTACTAGTAGTGATAGTAGTACGAGGATAGATTCAATATGAATGTGAATCAGTTAAGAACGGTTATTGAACAGATCAATGTGCAAATCAAGAAAGAAATATCTGTAAAATAAAGCTTCTGCCTTTATTTCTACAAAGCCGCCACATTATTAAATTAAATATTTGAATGCTCTATTATTTAAATTTAACATTTCTATTCTTTTTATAAAAGCTTAAGCTGTAGACAACAGCAATTAATTGCAGATAGCAAAATAACATCCGACGTATATACAGTGTATTATTCCGGTAACGATACTGCAGAGCATTGCAATGGAGTGGGCATTATTGTATCAAAAGATCTAATAAAGCGCTAAAACATTTTATCTCAATATTATAAAGTAGAGATTCTACAAATGGAGGGAAAACTAGTAAATATAAATATCATAATAATATGTGCTCCTACAGCAAAGAAAGAAGACACCATAGCAGAACAATTCTATGAAAAAATACAAGAAGCTCTAAAATTAACAAAAAAGCACCATGCTAACATTACAATGGATGATTTTAATGCCAAAATTGGAAAAGGTAAATGCATGGACAATGTTGGTGACTTTGGGCCTGGACAACGAAAAGAATGGGAGATAGATTAATGCAATTCTGCCAAGAGGAAGATTTAACTGTCTTAAACACATTTTTCCAACTCCCAGCCAGACGTTTATGTACATGAAGGTCTCCTCGAGATAATTTACATAATATAATACGAAACCAAACAGACTACATGTTGATAAACAAAAGATTTAGGAACAGTGTCTTATCAGTGACAACATACCCAAGTGCAAATGTTGGATCTGACCATAATTTATTAATGGGAGTGATAAGATTACGCTTGAAATCAACGAAAAAACGAACTCAAGTCAAAAAATGGGATATCAGAAAGCTTAAGATACCAAATATTAGAGAAGACGTTAAACAAGAAATAAATCAGAAACTTGCAATAGCTGTAGTAAATGATAGAGAAGATATAAAAGATATTAATACTCAGCGGTGAAAGATAAAGGAGACGGTAGTGTGATAAAAATTTAAAAGCAGAACGACCAGCAACAAGAAAGGAATGGATGACAGAGGAGATAATACAACTAATGGAGCATAGGAGACAGTATAAGAATGAAAATGAGACCAAATGGAAAGAAGTCAACAAAGAGATCACAAGCAAAATCAAAAGTGCAAAGGAAAACTGGTTAAAAACAAGATGTAGTAAAATAGAACTCTTTAATGTCCATGATGAAGTAAAACAAGTGTAGGAAAAAAAAACTTTCTGTAGAGCATTAATGGACGAAACCAACAGCATGGTGGTGGATACGGATAGTAAAATCACACTGTAGAAAAATATTTGCAAGGCCTCTTCAGTGACTACAGACAACTAATTACAATAGATGTAGAAGAATCCGAGACTATAATTATAGAGGATGAAGTAACAGCTGCAATTAAAACAGCTAAATCGGGTAAAGCAACAGGGTTAGACGAAGTGCCCGCAGAAATGATAAAACTCCTTAATGAGATATCGAACAGGAATTATCCCAACAGAATGGCTTACTTTTACTTTTGTCACGTTACCAAAAACCTAAAATGCAAAGACATGCCAGCAGTACAAAACAATCGGTTTCATAAGCCATGTCTTAAAACTACTTTTGAGAATTATTCATAAGAGAATATTTCAACGATGCAAGGAGTATATGTCAGATACACAATTTGCGTTTAAAAATAAATTAGGCATCCGATAAGAACTGTTTAGTATTCAAATTCTTCTACAAAGATGTAGAGACGTAAACAAACTAGCATATAAGATGCTTTTGAGACTACAACAAGGCGTTTGACAATGTACAACATCCAAAACTGATTCAAATCTTGCAAGAAATAAGTATTGACTCAAAAGATATATAAGCTGAATCAGGGACCTTTATTAGAATTAGAAAACGTGTGTTAGGGTTGACCAGGAAACTTCGGCTTCAATTGAAATCAATTAAGGCGTAAGACAGGGATGCATTCTCTCTCCAATCCTATTTAATGTATATTCTGAATATATATTTAAAGAAGCCCTACATGAAACTGAAATAGGAATCTGCAAAAGAGGTCAAATTATAAATAATGTACGTTACGCTGATGATACAGTATTAGTAACTGAAAATGGGAGAGACAGCAAGACTTGCTGGACAAAGTAGAAGAAACGAGTGTACGATATGGTTTAACAATGAACATTAAAGAGACAAAAGTTATGGTAGTCTCAAAGCAGCAACTCCCGCAGCCCCACATTACGATTGGTAATTACACTTTCGAAAATATTCAAAAATATAAATGTTTAGGATGTATAATAAATGATGACTGTGACTGCTTCAATCTAGGATTGAACAAACAAAGCAAGCGTTTAATAAAATGCGACAGTTGCTGTGTAATCAAAAGCTGGATCCACCATTGAGAATGCGCTTGGTTTGCTGCTATGTATTTTCCATCCTTTTATATGGAACAGAGGCATGAACGCTCAACAAGGCAACAACAAAGAAGTTGAAATCATTCGAGATGTGGGTCCATCGACGGATGTTGGGAATATCTTGGGTCAAGAGAGTTCGGAACGTGGAAGTGTTGGAAAAAATGAAGAAATTGAAATTAGAATATCTGGGACATTTACTTAGACATGTAAGATATAGTATACCGCGAGTCATAATGCAAGGAAAGATAGAAGGCAAGAGAAGTGTTGGCCGCAAAAGAATATCGTGGCTTAAAAATCTTAGGGAATGGTATGAAATGATCAGCGCAGCCTTATTCCGTGGTTTTGATCAATGTATTCGTCCCGGAAGCTTCATTTCACACAGAGTTTCTTTGTTTTAGTAGTGTAGTGACGCATCCAGTCTTTTAGTTCTCTTGAAACTGTGTCATCGGAATACTTAAGACCTATGCAAAAAATCCATTATTATGCGTTGTGTAACAGGGCTGGCAACTCGTCATTCAGTCGTTGTAATAACAATTCAATCAAAAGACATAGATGTAAATATTATAGCAATTGTATTCATATTGGCACCGACAAAGATAAAGTAGAACTAGCTGAGTTAAATAAACTAATTAAAAAAGAAATCCAAAAAGACATCAGGAAGTATAATATGCAGATTATATTAGATGTAATAAGGGAAAACAAAAGACCAAGAATTATAAATAAAGAAATTTACTCAAGTAGAAAAGAAATCATAAATCAAGGGCTTAGGAAACAAAATTATTACAAACAGAGTTAAAATAAACCAGAAAATTAAAAGATACTACACGGAACTGTATAAATCCAACACCCAACCGGATGAATAACAATCAGCTAATTCAGGAAAAAAAGTGCAAAATATTGGATCCCAAACATAACAATAGATGAGGTGAAGGAAATGAGAAGAAATAAAGTGTCATCATTTAGAAACCATGAAAAATATCATCGAAAAAAGCAGCGAATACAATATGGATTTATACATGGCCTTTATGGACTATGAAAAGGCGTTTGACTCTGTAGAAACATGGGCAATATTAAGATCACTAGTCACTTGTAAAATAAACAGCAGATCTAAAAACTTAATAGAAAATACCAATAAACAGAGGAGTCGGGCAGGGTGACACCATTTTACCAAAACTATTTATTGCGACGATGCAAGATATATTCCGAGAATTAGACTAGACGAATAGAAGAATAAGGATAAATAGAGACTACCTGAGCCACTGAAGACTTACCGACGACATTGTAATATTCAGTAACGACTCTAAAGAATTACAAAAAATGGTTGACGAACTGAATAACTCCTCAAGAAAGGTCGGCCTAAAAATCAATAGAGTGAAGACGAAACTAATGACCAACACAAACATTGCTTTAGAAGGAATGCCACTCAAGGTGGTTGACAGTTATATTTGCTTGGGTCAAAAAGTCACTACAAAGAAAGACATAATCACAGACGAGATAACAAGAAGAATAAAGCTGAGCTGGCTGACATTCGGTAAGCTTTCATACATACTCAAAGACAAGGATATCCCGGTTATTTTTTATGAATGCAAAACATGGAATCTAACAAAGAGAAATGCACAGAGAGTAGCAAGAACATAAAGAGCACACGAAAGACAAATGTTGGGGATAAGATTAATTGACAAAAAACGAATAAATGGGTAAAGGAACAAACGAAGGTAACGGTCATAGTGACAGGAATTGCAAAACTGAAGTGGCAATGGGCTGGGTATGTGGCACAAAGACAGGATCAAAGATGGACGAAACGAGCACTAGAATGGAGACCAAGAGCTTATAAACGAAGTACAGGACGGCCAAATACCAGATGAGGGATGATATTCAGCGAAGCGGTGGAATACAATGGACGATACGAGCTATGGGCAAGAAAAACTGGAATAATTTGAGGAAGGGGTATTCGTGATCATGATCGTGATTTATATTGGATCTATTATTCCTCAACTAGTACTAACTAGTAGATTCTGAGATGGTGAAATCTTTCCTGTTTTGGTAATTACCAAAAACAAGCACACAATAGGAAACTAGCCACAGAATATGAACTCCTATTTAACTCATCTTAGAAAACTGTTGGTTATCTTCTTACTTTTCTGCCAAGAAAAACATGCTACAAAGAAGCAAAATTTGCCAGAGTCTATTCTAGATTCCATTTAAAATTTAGAAAACAGAAACTCATTTGACTGCTGTGTGGCCGTGAAAAGTTTATAGTGTAATTTGGATCTTCGCTGCGTGTCTATAACAGTTTCAAAGACAAATTAGTAACATGCTACCGTTTAAGTTTTATTGGACACCAATTGGTGTGAAAATAGAAATTTTGCAGTTTAGTACCAGTAACTTACTTTCTGATAGAGACTTCGATAAGATGATGATTTTACCTTCTCATCTTGGCAATTCACCAATCTTTTCAAACGTAAAATCTAATTTTCGTCTAGAATACAGCACCATTTCACTTACTATGATTATCCTTATTAGATTTCTAAGAAGAAATTAAATTAAAATTTCTGAAACTGTCCAACCTTGCTTAATCATCTATTAATGGTGTCCTGCCTATAACGATGCCTTTGCTTGAATAGTTGTGGGTATATAGCGTTAAGCCAATATTTTCAAAATGTACCAGCCTCACTACGAGGGTGGTCTGAAAAGTTTCCGACCTAACAAAAATATAAGACATTTTTGCTAACATTTTTTTTTTATTTTTCAACATAGTCTCCTTGTAACTCTACACACTTCTCCCAGCGATGCTCCCATCTCTGTAACCCGTCCAAATAGTACTCGGCATTTTTCTCTGCAAAATAATTGTTCACGAAGGTGATTTTCGCCATGGCAACCTCTGAGGTGTCTTGGTGAAACAGGATTCTGTTCTTCTGCAAATGTGGCCGTTTTTCGCAAGTTCTGCCTTCAGCTTGTCAAGTAATGATGCATAGTATGCTCCTGTAATGGTTTTTCCTTTTTGAAGATAATCGATTAAAATAACTCCATGACTATCCCAAAAAACAGTCGCCATCACTTTCCCAGCCGAAAAAACAGTTTTTGCTTTTTTTGGAGCCAGTTCCCCCTTTGCAGTCCACCGTTTGGACTGTATTTTTGTTTCGGGCGTATAATGATGTATCCAAGTTTCATCTACAGTAATTAATCGGCGCCAAAACTCGGATTTATTTCGCCTAAACTGCGCCAAAAGAGCGTTGGAAATATTCATTCGAACACGTTTTTGGTCTAACGTGAGCAAACGCGGCACCCAACGCTCGGACAGCTTTCTCATGCCTAAATGTTGATTTAATATGTGACAAACACGTTCTTTTGACATGTTCATAACCTCTGCTATCTCTTTCACTTTAATTCGGCGGTCGTCTAGCACCATTTGGTGAACTTTGGCGATGTTTTCACCGGTAGTTGCAGTTTTTGGACGTCCCGAACGTTCATCGTCTCCCAAGCTCTTACGGCCACGTTTAAATTCGGCAGCCCAAAATTTCACTGTGGTAAATGATGGTGCAGAGTCCCCATACACAGAATCCAACTCATCTTTTATTTGCGAAGGCGTATTGCCTTTCAAAAACAAATATTTAATGACAGCTCGATACTCGATTTTGTCCATTTTCACAAAAAAACTCACATCAACTCACTCAAACGACTGTTACATAAAAACTGCGCTTCCAAAATTGCTGAAACTCTGGTGAGTAACTGTCAACAGATGAACAACGAAATTCAGTAGCTTTTATTTACGAGTGCTGCCATCTTCACGTTGAGGTCGGAAACTTTTCAGACCACCCTCGTATAAATCACCAGTTCCAAACAAATTCAGTCACATGTGCAACAGCCATTAGCAATTCATAAACCATTTGGACAGTTTTTAATTCTGTAATTATTGTAATATTGATTCTGTCCCAGAATTTCATTCTACTCGCATTAGTTTCACAATTGCTATTTCTGTTATTTAAAACATTGGTTGTGTTTACACCATTCGACAATTTTTAAATTATTCGCAGTTATTTACAACTATTTTTACAATAACGACTACTGCAGTAATGAATATTAAATTAAATTGTACAAGATTTTACAATAGATGCTTCTAGCCCAACCGCCGCAATTTGCGTAGCAAAAATTTCTTGATAATCGTTGGAATGACTTCGTAGTTACATGAAAAAACATAACATAACATGTCCATAATTTATAACTAGTGCAATTCTATCTAAGGTTGATTTTCTATCTACAATTTATAATTACAGTCAATTACTATATTTACAATACAGTGTGATGGGTGATATTATGAGAATAAATAATTTCCTATAAATTTTTCTACAGCAGTTTTCCATTTCCATTCTACTGTATAAAATTCAATTTTGTATTTGGCTAGAGTGTGAGTGTTTTTAACAGCTTTTCAATATTTTCAAAAATGTACGCTTGTAAGGCGATATCCACAGCAATATATAATATATAAAAAATAGTAACCTTAATCTTTTGGTGTAAAGTTGATCTTTTACTGCATCCATAAGAAAATTTTACTGGAAACTAGAATAATGAAAGGGAATAATTAAACTCCAGCTTTTAGATAATTCCTATTTACATTTGTACTTTACCAACTGTTGTTGAGAAACGAGATTTGCAGAGGCTTTAACAGAATAACGATAAGGTAAAAATCAGTCTTGTTCAAAAACAATGTTATTATTTTCAGCTAGTGAAACATCAGAGAAATAATTGCAGTTGTACGCATCTACGCAATTCAATTACAAATTTTATTTAAAATGAAAAATCAATCAGTGAATATGTCAGTATACAACAAACAAATATCTTAAATTACAAATGGAATGGAAAACCAAGATGACGAATAATAAAACTTGAAAATCATTTTTCAAAAAAAAAAATTGAAGCTGCCACTATCAATCAAAACCACATAACAGATAACTAACTGTGACTTGTAAGTTTGTTTAAAAAGCTCAAATCACATGTAGTATCTATGCGTACTATTAAAAAGAAAAAGTGGAAAATGATTTAATTGACTGGATTAGAAAAGTTTTTTAAATTATATTAATTCGATTTCTATATCATACTCCTAGTGAAATGCATGTCTGTTTAACAAAAAGAAATTCCCTGCATGCATGCAACCAATTTTTTGCTTTATTAACTTCATACCGAGATTGAGATTATACAGGTTTCATTTACAAAAACATTATTACCGTTCTATCAATTCCAAACAATACGAAATCCCGCCATTTCCCCGTGTTTAGTTTCGTAACTCTCAATTTATATCCAACCTTGACCTGTTGACATTGTGATCAACAAAAAAACGTATTTGTAATAATAAAATGTAAGTAAGCCATAACTGTGGAGTTTCATAATTAAAAACAAATAAATGAAAAAACAGAAACAACAAACACTATACTAATTTGATTGGTTTACTGGGTTTTGTTGTTAAAATGAAAATAAAATATTTTAGGAAAACAATCCAAGACAATTATTATTATTATTATTATTATGAATTACGATATAAATAAGCTGGAGTTTATGAAATTGGTGTCAACTGTTACAGTAGATAAAGATGAAGGAGAAAAAAACGGAAAAATTTCCCCTGGGGTTAATGTAACTTAAGGGTCAATCTAACTTACGGGAACAATAAATAAAAGGTTATGTAAGATAACGGGCAAAATATGAAACATTTTTTCTGATAAACCGATAACAAAAAATACTTCAGAACGACAATATTAAATGAAATAAATAATTCTCTTTCGTGGTTAAGAAAAGAGTTTTTCATTAAGCAAAAATAAAAGAGGAACACTGAAAGGATTTTAGTCTAAAACTAATTTTGGCAAGTTAACGAGATCCTAGTGCGTTGCGAAAACGTGACAGCAGCTTTATTTAGCAGTAGGCGTTTCAATTTGCAGAAAACAGGGTCCAGGAGACACCAAAGGCATCATGTCCCGCACAGAACGTTTGCGTCTTTTTAAAAACACGTGCATCTGGTAAATTGAAGCTGGGTATATATATTTGTGCGCTTACGTAGTATGTCAAACTCGTTCGGTCCAATGGCTGTTATACTGATGATTCTAAAATAAATCCCGTGTATCTACTGCTAACAGAATCAAATCTATTGCCTATTTGAAATAGAAATATTTAAATATATGTAGTTAGGATGTCTTCTTGCAAATACGAGGGTGGTCTGAAAAGTTTCCGACCTAACAAAGATACAAGACATTTTTTCTGAAATTTTTTTTTTAATTTTCAACATAGTCTCCTTGTAACTCTACACACATCTCTGTAACCCGTCCAAATAGTACTCGGTATTTTTCTCTGCAAAATAATTGTCCACGGAGATTGCCTCTTCATTTGACAAAAATCTTTGTCCTCCGAGCGCAATATTTAAATGAGGGAACAAAAAGAAGTCGCTTGGGGCTAGATCTGGTGAGTAAGGCGGATGGTCAAGCAGTTCAAACCGTAATTTGTGGATTTTCGCCATGGCAACCGCTGAGGTGTGAGACGGTGCGTTGTCTTGGTGAAACAGGATTTCCTTTTTCTGCAAATGTGACCGTTTTTTCGCAAGTTCTGCCTTCAGCTTGTCAAGTAATGATGCATAGTATGCTCCTGTAATGGTTTTTCCTTTTTGAAGATAATCGATTAAAATAACTCCATGACTATCCCAAAAAAACAGTCGCCATCACTTTCCCAGCCGAAAAAACAGTTTTTGCTTTTTTTGGAGCCAGTTCCCCCTTTGCAGTCCACCGTTTGGACTGTATTTTTGTTTCGGGCGTATAATGATGTATCCAAGTTTCATCTACAGTAATTAATCGGCGCCAAAACTCGGATTTATTTCGCCTAAACTGCGCCAAAAGAGCGTTGGAAATATTCATTCGAACACGTTTTTGGTCTAACGTGAGCAAACGCGGCACCCAACGCGCGGACAGCTTTCTCATGACTAAATGTTGATTAATATGTGACAAACACGTTCTTTTGACATGTTCATAACCTCTGCTATCTCTTTCACTTTAATTCGGCGGTCGTCTAGCACCATTTGGTGAACTTTGGCGATGTTTTCACCGGTAGTTGCAGTTTTTGGACGTCCCGAACGTTCATCGTCTCCCAAGCTCTTACGGCCACGTTTAAATTCGGCAGCCCAAAATTTCACTGTGGTAAATGATGGTGCAGAGTCCCCATACACAGAATCCAACTAATCTTTTATTTGCGAAAGCGTATTGCCTTTCAAAAACAAATATTTAATGACAGCTCGATACTCGATTTTGTCCATTTTTACAAAAAAACTCACATCAACTCACTCAAACGACTGTTACATAAAAACTGGGAGTCCAAAATGGCTGAAACTTTAGTGAGTAACTGTCAACAGATGAACAACGAAATTCAGTAGCTTTTATTTACGAGTGCTGCCATCTTCACGTTGAGGTCGGAAACTTTTTAGACCACCCTCGTAGATTATTCCTATAAAAATTTTATATTATTAACTAACTATGAAAAGACCAGGCTTATAACTTACTAAACTGAAGACAAAAACTACTAAAGATGTTATTTCCATTCTATAAAAAACTGTAAATTTTCTGTGTCATACAGTCTAACCTAAAACCACTTAAAAAGCATAACCATACATGTAAGATCAGTTATGGTTTAGAGATTCCGAGTCTGCTTCTGGTACTATAAAAATAATCTTCTTAGTGATTCCGATTCCGATACTTTTAGAAACCGCTAAACAAATATGGATTCCGATTCTAACATTTTTTGGAATCGTTATTGGTTTACCAATGACAGTACCAAGAACCGTTTTGGAACTGTTATTTCATACTATTCCGGTTTCACATTGCGGTTCTTTTCTTCCAAGTCTTTGATTCATAGCGATGCTTTTAAATTTTTATTATACCGGAAATTATTAATTTAACTAACAAGGGATATGCATGAACTACACATACTTCACGGATGGGTGTATGTATAAAATATAAGTAGGATAGTACCCTGCAAAATATTAGATAACTATTTTTTTGTATTTGTGGAGCTCGGCGTTAAGGAAGTAAAAGCCACCAACATCCTCAAATATCCGCTAAATTTTATTTAAAGCCTTATAGCTCCTAAACGGTAATAGAGATACCTTCTTGCTCACTATCAAATGGTGCAATCAGATTTTGCAGTTACATTCATGTCCTCCATCTTTCAAAAACCACCCTACTTTTTTGTTTTTTTGAAATTCAAAAAACCAGATTTTCTAGCAGTTTTGCTGTTAATTACACTTACAAGAAAACGGCCAGAACTTCCAAATTCAAAAGAATCCGAAACTCCATCTTGGTGTAAAGTAACATCCCCTAATAATATACTTGTGATCAAAAAATACGGTGAATAATTTAATTAAAAGCAAAGTAATAAGTTTACAACAAATTTGACTTAATCTCCTTCAAAGTACTCTCATTGGCTAGGGATTCATTTATCCCAACGGTGCTTCCATGATTGGAAGCATTTCTGGCAGGCTTCTTTCGGAAGGGCATTCAGCTGCTCCGTCGTGGCCCTCTCAACGTCGGGAATGGTGTCACAACGTTTCCCTCAGAACGGTTTTTATTTTTGGGAAGAGCCAGAAGTCGCATTGTGCTAAATTCGGAGAGTAAGGCGGATGTGGACAGACAGGAACCTTTGTTTCGGCCAAAAACTCATGGATCAGAAGCGAGGTGTGGCACGGCGCGTTGTCGTGATGCAGGAGGAAACCACAGGCCCATTTTTCTGGTTTCTTTCTCCGTACATT
Organism: Ignelater luminosus; assembly: GCA_011009095.1. Classification (NCBI taxonomy): domain Eukaryota; kingdom Metazoa; phylum Arthropoda; class Insecta; order Coleoptera; family Elateridae; genus Ignelater; species Ignelater luminosus. The sequence continues at coordinate 115,363 of VTPC01091019.1, read as the reverse complement.
GTTTCGTAAACTACTTTCTTAAGGCAAGGAGAACCACTCGTTTTTCATTGCGAACTTTCATCTCCAGTTATAATTTTTTTCATGAAGTCCGGATCTGCTGCGAGACGATCTTTCAAGTCCGTACAAATTGACATACGATTTTCCTTTTGTTCGCCAGTCAAAAGTCTGGAAACAGATTTTGCACTCACTCGTCTCATTTGCAAATTATCAGTTAAAATGCTTTGAACGGACCTGTACGAGATGTTCAGTTTGTCGGCAAGCTCTCGAATAGTCAATCGCCTGTTTGCACAAACCATTTTTGCAATTTCTTGCACGTATTCGTCTGTTTTGGAGGTCGAAGGACGTTCCGACCTTTGCTCGTCTCCCACCGACACATTTCCGCTTTTAAATCGCTCATACCATTTGTAAACAGTATTCAAAGTTTCATTTCATGAGCTTCTTTGGCACTCTGTTGCAACTTGAAACAAAACTTAATCTTCACGCGTTCTTCGAAATTCATGATGCGCGACAGACACGGTAAACACAATCTCACTCTCCCGGCTCTAAAAGTCGACTGACAGGTCACAACTTGTTCCGACTTGTCACTGTCGATAGACTACCGGGCTTATTACTTCAAATCGATGTAGCGTCAGCAGTTGCTGCTATAAACATTCTTTTGCCATATTTTCTGATCATACCTATCCGCCTTCTGCTGTTGCCCAAATTTGGCTTTAAGGGGTAACTTGAAAATTCAGAAAATTCAAAAAATGATCAAATTGCATCTAAATATACTATGGGATGCATTAACGTGTGTAATGTCTGTTATTGCATCAAAGCAATCTTAAGAGCTGAAATATACCTTTTCAAAATGACCAAACTGCGTCTGTTGTTGAAAAACTAATGTCCATACTGCTACACTGGGTGAATTTCCATAACCAATGCTAATGCAAAAAAATTGTGAACGCATAATATTATTATTAGAAATGATGTGCCGCTACCAGTCATGAAATTACGTTTGATATTATTGCCTAGAGTACTGAAACTGTAGTATACGAGGTCTGTCCGGAAAGTGTTCGACCTTGTGTTCTAACTGTGTACCTTCGTGTGCTATTGTCAAAAACCTGTGTTCATTATGTAGGGCAAATGACACAGTCCTGGAAATCTTTAATCGACAACGGCACGCTGTTGAGTAAAGGTCGAACAAAGAGTAAGCAGGTCACTCGTGTTCAGGAACCATTCATATGATTCGTAAAGTATACGGCGATGAATGTATGAGTGACATGAAGATTAAAGATTGGTTTAGACGATCTCAAGATGACCGTACATCAGTTGAAAGCGCCCCTTGTTCTGGCAGGGCCGCAACGGCAAAAACCCTTAAAAATGTAAAACGAGTGCGAGTTTTAACTAATCAAAATTGTCGTTTGGCTGTACCAAGAAGTACTGAAACAATTACGTAGCGCAGTGAGAAGGAAACGACCAGATTTATGGAAAAGTGGCGACCGAGGGGAAGGGGGTTGCTTCACCACGACAACGCACCTGCCCATTCCTTGTACTTTATCCAGCATTTTCTTGCGAAACACGGAGTTTTACAGCTTTGTCAGTCCTCTCTGTGACTTCGGACTGTTCCCCAAATTGGAAAATACCTTTAAAGAAAGAAGATACGACGACGTGGAGGAAATAAAAAGGAAAGCAATTATTAGCTATTCTGAAAGCTGAATACACGAAGTGTTTCCAAAAGTGGAAAGAAGATTTCAGCGTTCAAACGGGGAGTACTTTGAAGGGGACATCATTGCCATTGACCAGAATGAGCTTTTTCTCTTACTACAGCACAAGGTCGGATACTTTCCGGACAGACCTCATAATTCAGGGAACCTTGAGTCTCTAATGACAGTTTTTGCAACGGCAGTTGTATGAACAGCGCAAAAGCAAGACACCTCTGTGCTGTTTTCCTTAGTGCTTTTTTTTTATAAATCCTCTCAACCGATACAACAGAGACTACAGCACTGCATACATTGTTGCCACAGAACTCTTAGAAATCCATCAGGCTTCTGTTTGTGTCATTGTTTATTTTAATTGTCTTTAATTTATTTTACTCTATCTGCTTATGTTGTAAATAGTAACAAAACTTTGGGTTTATTACTTATTATATTTGTTAAAAAATCATTGATTTAGACAAAATCATCTAAGCTTGGATTTCTTAGTTAATTCTCGTCTTTTCACCCAGTGTCTATTTTTGACACTAACAGGTTTCTCAATAGCAGTGTGAGTGAGTGAGCCACAATGGAGAAATTATTCAAAGATCTCTTTTGTCTTGACCTGCAGTCCATAAAGCGTTTGCTAAATTATCTATTTACTCAGTAGGAAAGAAACAAGTGATCAAAAACATTTTTCAATATAGTTCTTCATCAACTTTTCCTGCAGTAACTTTAATTTCTTTGATACCTTTTCTATTACTTGAAAAGCACTGTTTACAAAGAATGTCTTCAAAATTCAATATAGGAAACGAATCGAAGAA
>VTPC01091019.1:55812-107869 GCA_011009095.1 Ignelater luminosus | reverse complement strand
TTTCATGTATTCGAGAAAGTGTTACTAAATTTTAATCATTAACTAATATACTGAAAGCATTTATTTTTTATTAAACAAAAAGCACCAGCTGCGGACCTCTAGAACTCCGTCTTGAAAGTTAGATACTTTGATTTGAGAGGCAGCAGAAATAATGTGAGAAATATTTTATGGTCACGAAATTTTTGTATATAAAATATTCTAGTCTGTAGTCTTCTGTTTTAAATAGAGATACATAGCATATTATGCAGGTAAATTTCAAACGTCCATAAAAATTATAAAGCAACTACGTACTTAACTTTCGAAAACAACAACACCTCGTCTTCCATCCTTTGATGCGTCTTGCTTATTTTGATTTATGCCATCAAAATTTTCCTGAAATTATATCATGCTTACTTTCGATTACATACTATGCGTGGACGGTTATCTCAAATGTTAGAAAAGATTGTATTCTCGCATTATAATAATGTCGGGTCGTTTTACCTGAGTGGGTTGTTTGGTGAGGAAAATATTATATATCGCCTAGTATTATAAGTACCTTGTACAACTTTTCTCAATTTAATACGTCGCAACAGTTGATAAACTGAGAAAAATATTCCTTTTTATGTAGTTATTATTTAAAAAGTCTTTTTAAGCTTAGTCATTTTAAATTTATAGCGATTGCATTTTCTGAGTTTAATGGTTAGCATGTTGTTTACAGCATACAAATGTGGAAATTTTAAGCGTTCACAAATCGATACGCCATTTGTGCCTTTCGACTTATTGCTGATGCTTTCTCTCCACTATAATTTGTTATTCGATATGAATCCTTTTATAAAATAAATCTCAATTACACGAAAAGTGAAGTTAGCAAAACTAATATAACGAGATTTTACGCTGAGGTCATGAACTCTAGGTATAATATACAAGTTTAAATTATAGAGGCTTTAGGCATTAAATGATCAAAATTTCCGTTTTATTGGTTTAATCAGAGACGTGCAAAACGAAGCACGTCCCAAAGATAGCATTAGAGGTTCCCAGAGGATAAAAGACGGTTTTCGGTGTGAGTAGCACTAGAGTTTCGCAACACCTAAAGATTAGGGAAGCAGAGAGGAATGAAAAGGAAAGAAGGAAGGGAGGTTTCTTAAATCCAGCTTACTGATTGATATTTACTACGGAGACAACTATTTGCACGAAAATGCCCGGAATTAAGAATTACTTGGCTCTTAACGAATTTTCTAACTTTATCTTTTGAATCTTTCAGTGAAGTTAATTGCTTGAAAGATCAAGGTTGTGACTTTTGTCGACTCTGTTAACATTTTTGTATACATTTCCCGCTTTTCAAAGCACTAAATAGCTTCAATTACTGGTTTTCACATCAATTTAAAAATCACTTTACTATAGTAAATGATGGAAAGGAACTCTTACTGTTAAATCCCATTACGGGAACTACTTTGTGTTCCAGACTGGAAAATATATTGCAGTGAGAGTGTCTGAAATTACATTAAGAAGGAATGACTACATTGTTGAACGCTTGACTTTTTTATTTTTGAAATTTATAAGTCATGACTTCTATTAATAAACTTATTATATTCGCAGTAAAATAAAATGTTTTTTGGATTAAGTTATCTTATTTCTAATTGTAAATTTTTGGAACAGAAAATTTGAACTCTTAAGAGAGCATCTGTGCACCACCTACGCCCGTTATGGAAAAAACATTTAAACGCCTCTATTATTAAATTTAAAAATAGGGTTTACCCTTCAGCGAAAAAGCTTTTATTATTTAATTATCTAATCTCTGTTAACTAGATAAATCAACAAAATTTCAGTTGTATACTGTCTGCTGCGTGTTATACTATTTTTAAATAATATTTATGTTATACAAATTTGTATCATAAATGATGAGATTGTATTAACTGTTCTTAAAAAACTTCAAACAACTTCAAATACAGTATGGAAAAACCAAGAAACAAATATGAATAAAGTGAGTTAATAAAGAAAATAATGAACCAACTTAGCTCTTACTTTTAAAAGTTAACACCGACAAGGCTGTTAATTTGTTACTGTGGTTACCTTCTTAATTCGATCAATAAAGTTTGTTGACCAAGAGACTTAATAGCTCTGTTTGTTGTTGGTGCTTTCCGCTTGCAGTTTGGCAACAGATAGAAATGTCAAACTGTGATCTGAATTGTTTTATAATCAAGATCGATTCTGTCTAGAATCACAAAACTTTCGTATTTAGCTTGATTAGTTTGACTATCTTGACTCTAAAGGCTGAGATTTACATTAGCCTTGGTTCATGCTGTTTGGATCAAATTAATTCTCAATATTCATTTTTATAATTTTTATCATTTTATTAACATTTATTTATTTTCTGGATTGTCTTAATATTAAATTAACTAGAATTTTCTCAACATTAGTTAACATAATGTAATCTAAGTTTCTGAGATTTGGATTTTTTGGAAATAATCTTGACCAGTTTGAAAACGATTTACCTACCAAAAATAACATCTTTGTGTGTACAATTAAAAAATAAAGCCAAATTGACACGGAAGAAACTGCGACAACTTTTCTTCCAAGGAAATATAATTAACAAATGCTGAAAAATGCTGAAATCTAGGAAATTCTGAACTTTTCGACACTACAACAATAGCACTGTTTAACTTGTTAGACTGTTTCAGGCAAAATAGTTAGCACGCCTTTCCTAGTATTTAAATTTTACATCATTTATTGAGTAGCGTTTTGAGTTGTTACTTTGTTTTAAGAAATTGACGCACCATCAGCACTTCAGGTACCTTCTTGGTTTAGAAGTCCCAAGTCGTCCCCAATATACAGATAATCACGCACCGACTCTCTTCTAACGAAACAGCGTGTTTTGGAATCTCACATCAGTTATCAACAGTCGACTACTGGTTGTGGTTCATCCATCAGTGCCAAGCCTGCAATTCTTCTTTTCAACACCAAATTATCATTACGCTGGCTTAAGAGAGGATTAACTCTTATAACAGTCTGATCATCTCTGATGACTTTGATTGATTAAATTTCAGTTCAGGTATATGTCGAACGTGAAACGTTAAGTGTCACAGTGGTTTTATTGTAGATCTCTTACTTCTGTATTGTCAGAATTCGATTTGCATCCGTTATTAATTAGTTCAACTTTCCTAAGATATAATAAAAGTTGAAAAATGAATAATTTTAATAACTGCGATGTAGACCATGACAACCAAACCAATATTTGTCCGTATCTCTTATAAAGAGGGAGTGGATTCTAACTGAGATGATATTTAATTGTTTATCTTCGTTTAACACACTACTTACTGGATTTTATTAACATGAAAATGATTTCTATCAGTAAATGCTTTTGCATTTTGTTCATGTAAGTCTTTCATAACATAACTTAAACAAAAACCAATTGGAGTAAGTCCTTTCTTTTTTATTATCTTGGTTACCTTGGTTCGCTTTGATTTATAGCTATAGTGATATAGGCTTCTTTCCAGATGGATACCAAGGCATGTTAATATTGATAAACACAAAAAAAAATACAAATTTAGATGACCATTAGATTTGAATTGAAATCTACCATAAATATCCGAGCAATCCTTTGAAAATGACAACGCTCAATTGAAAGACCTGTGTTGTGACATTCTGATTGAGTTTCTTCTTCTTCTTATACTGCCTATGCGTTTCGAATGTTGGCGATCATCATAGCTATCTGCATCTTGTTGATGCCTGCGCGGAACAGACCCACTGTCGACTTGTTAAATCATACGCGCAGATTTTTAACCTAAAAAATGCTGCGTCTTCCAGGCCCTCTTTTACCATGCATCCTTTCTTGCAATATTGATTGTAGCAAACCATATCTTTTGAGTGTTTCTTATAATGTGGCCTACGTATTCTAATTTTGATGTTTTTATTCTTATCAGTAATTCTTTTTCCTTTCTTACTCTTCTCAGCAATTATTGATTTGTTACATGGTTCATCCATGATATTTTGAGGATGCGCCTATATAGCCAAAACTCGAAAGCTTTGATTTTCTTGCAGTAACATCGGTGAGAGTCCAAGATTGTACTCCTTATACTAATACCGACAAAACATAGCATCTCAACAGTCTAATTTTTGTACTTATGGCTAGATCGTGGCATCTAAATAGCTTGGTTATTTTTAAAAATGATGTCCTTGCTTTTTCTATTCTGCATTTGATTTCCATGGAATGATCCCATTCTTCGTTGATAGTTGTTCCCAGATACGTATGTGTCTTTACCCTTTAAGTTTTTGGAAATTATCATATATATTTTGTCTTTTTAGTATTCATTGTCAGTCCGTATTTTTTACTTGTCTGGATAACTCCGTCCATAATCTTTTGAAGCTCTTCGGGACTACTGTCTGCAAACATCGTTGTGTCGTCATCTCATGTTATAAGGCCTATTGGAAGATTTGTTCTGATTATATGTTAAACAATAGAGGTGACAGAATGCATTCCTGTTTTACCTCTCTTTTCATCTTAATGTCCTTTAATTCTTCTCTTTGGATACTTATAGATGCTGCTTGATTCCAATACAAGTTACTTACTTATAATCCTCAGATTACAGGGGTCTAATCCAATCTGTTTCAGTATTTTTATTATTGTCAAACGCTTTCTGATAGTCGATAAAGCACACATGCACGTCGCAGTTCACGTCTCTGCATTTTTGGAAGAGCACTTGTACACTAAACAAAGCTTCTCTTGTACTCACTGAGTCTTGGAATCCGAACTGTGTATGATCCAAGTGTTCCTCGCACAGTCTTGATATTCTTTGATGTAATACTTTTAGAAAATGTTTCAGTGGATGACTCATTAGACTAAATGTACGAAACTCATTGCAAGATCTAGCATTTGATTAAAGATCTTAGTTACGCATTTGAAGTTGTATTCGTCTAGTAGTTTCATGAATTCGGTGTATGTATTGTCCGGTCCGGAGGCTTTGCCTTTTTTACTTAACCGTAGTACCTTATTCTACTTCATTAATTGTTATTGTCAGAGTGGTCGTGTTTCCAAAATTCTTTGGTTGCTCGGACCTACTGTTTTCAGAAAGCTTCTCTATGTACGCTTTGCGACATTAGTAATAAGACTCGATAATGGATGTAAACACAACACAGACTTGAGAGAACGAGGTTCCAAGCCACCGATCAATAATGTTGCAGATAAATGCGTACGTATCATCGGCATAAGACTTTGTTCCCTCAAGTTTGTGTTGTGTTTAAATCCATTCTCGAGTCCCATTATTAATGTTGCAGACATGCCCCAGGTGTTCATCTCTTCCGTTTTTTCTGCGATGATGCTCCCATTTTGATCGCGTATTTTGCTAGCATATTTGGTCTTCTGAGTACCAGTCGTATGTTTGTTGAAGAAATTCTATTTCTCCGCATTGCACCTTAAGCCATGCTTCTTTTGCCTCTCTGATATCTCTTTCTTATCTGTCTCTGAACGTTATCGTATGCTGACTTATCGTTCTTTACTATTCTTCTTTCTTTAATGAGCTGAAAATTCTCGTCTGTCATCCAGTTCTTTCTTTTTCTCCTTTATCTGTTAGATATGCATCACCAACCTCCTTAAAGATCATATTGATGCTGTCAAGTAATTCTTCCGCATTGTTTGTTTACTGCTTCAGATAGGAGTTCTGTCGCTGTCCTTCTAGTTTCTTCTCGTCTTCTTTGTGATATTTTTGAGTTTTGTTCTGTATCTTTCCACTAAGAATATGTGATCTGGTAATATATTTGCTCCTGGATACGTTTTAACAGACAGACATCCATTTCGGAATCTTTTATGTACCTTCATACAATCGATTTGGTTAGTTTCCCTGTCTGGTCTAGTAGAGAAATCCCCGTGTACAGCTGTCATGGTGGTAGCTTGAAGAAGGTATTAATAATTACATAATCTTCTTCTTATATAAATAATTTTAGTCTTTCTCCCCTTTCGTTTCTGATGTTCAGCTCGTGGTTTCCAATCAGTTCCCAGCTTCGTGATTGACCGATTTTTGCGTTTAAGTCTCCCATCAGTAGAGTCATATCATGTTTCTTGAATTGCTTAAAAGTGTTTGGATCAGAAAAATATGAAATCTTTGCATTAAGTCGAGGGAACATGAAAAAGATTAGACTCAAACAATGAGAAATTAAAGACTTTATTTTAATAGAACCAAAAAAATTAGGACATGGGTAGAGAAACGAATACTTAAGACAAATGTCTTTTAAGCGTTAATAAATAATGTCAAGAATAGTAAAATACACGCAAAATGACGCATGCACAAGATTATCACCGAAAACTAACCACGAAGAAAACACCAATGAAGTCAGTCATTGTTATTTCTTGCTTCTGGAAGGGAAGCATTAGCCTTTGTAGAAACCCTAGGTGCTTTTATCTGTGCCAGGTGAACGAGTAACTAAAGGGTTTTCCAATAAGAGGTGTTATTTTGAATAGCCCGCTATTTCGGTAGATGTCACTTTTGAAGCTATCATTTTTTGACATTTGACAAGTAGAAACTACGCCATTAATAAATATGGAACGATACACGCTTCAACAACGCATTGAAATTATTAAAATTCACTATAAAAATGGTGAAAATTTGGCAGAGACGGTTCGTAAAACTCGAACATTTTTGGGTCACCGTGAAGCACCTTGTCGGACCGCAATACAGAAATTGGTGAAAAAATTCGAGCTCTTGGGACAAGTTAGTGATGTGAAGAATAAAACCCGTGCACGTCGCTCAAGAACAGCCGAGAATATTGCTGTTGTAGCCGAAAGTGTTAAAGAAAACCCAGGTTTGTCCATTCCTCGTCGTTCTTTGGAATTAGCCATTCCACAAACGTCATTACACCGTATTTTGCATAAAGATTTGGGTCTTAAGGCTTATAAAGTCCAGTTAACACAAGAACTCAAGCCGGCCGATCATCAACAACGTCGTGTCTTTGCTGAGTGGGTCGTTGAAATGCATGAAAATGATCCAGAATTCCATCGAAAAATCATCTTGAGTGATGAGGCCCATTTCCACCTCGGTGGCTTCGTCAACAAGCAAAATTGTCGGATCTGGGGCTCAGAAAATCCAAGAGTTATTGTTGAAAAGTCTCTCTATCCTCAACGTGTGACTGTTTGGTGCGGTTTATGGTCCGGCGGAGTCATTGGACCTTACTTTTTCGAAAATGAGGCTGGAGCAACAGTTACGGTGACTGGATTGCGCTATCGAGAGATGATTAACGATTTTTTATGGCCGGAATTGGATGGTATTGATCTGGACAACGTTTACTTTCAACAAGACGGCGCTACGTGCCACACAAGCAACGAAACCATTGATCTTTTACGGAAAAAAGTTTCCGGACCGTGTTATCTCTCGAAGAGGTGATCACAATTGCCCACCGAGATCTTGTGATTTAACACCTTGCGACTTCTTTCTTTGGGGCCACGTGAAAGAGAAGGTCTACGCCAACAGCCCAGCGTCGATTCAAGACCTCAAAGATGGAATTCGTGAGGCTATCGAGGACATAGGGCAGCCACTTTGCGATTTGGTTATGGAAAATTTCATGAAAAGGATATTGTCCTGTAAGCGTGGTCGTGGTGGTCATTTGCCTGATGTTATTTTCCACTATTAACGGCATACCTTCCTCTTTATAATGAAATAAACATCCGATCATTTATATTAAAAAATGGCACTTTTCTTTGAATATCAAAATAACACCTCTTATTGGAAAACCCTTTAGTTACACGGATTACATTAAGGTACCAGTGTTCTGAGTGCGGTGGTAGCAACGACAGAAACAAATGAGTAATCCGGATCTGCTGGCTGAATGTTGGATAATTATAACTGGAGTTAATGATGATGGTGTTTGGATGAGCTGAAGCAGAAATGATGTTGATGCTGGTCAATAAAGAGCAAGCAATGTTGTAGTGCTTAGATGGAGTTAGGGGCGGAGGGAGGAACAAAATCGTTGTTAGTGGTTCTGTTGACTGTTAGTGGAAATTATTGGCATGGATATGATAACGGTGACATTCATTATTAAGTACAGTTGTGTAAAAAACAAAATTCTAACACAACAAGCATATAGCTAATAATATTCTTCTATACCAAACTTCGTGTTCCTCACTTATCGCCGCGAGCACTATCGCGAGCATTGCCACCAATTGATTGTTGTGTAATTACCCACAAAATCTTCGCTCTTTACCACTGAATCAAATAAATCACAAAACCCAAATACTAAGTAAATTTCAATAATTTATATAGATTCGTCCTCAGGAATACAACAATCGCATTTCAATAATCATAAATGATCTGGACACTTCATACTATCATCAATGTTAATCTTTCAACCTTTCCTTTGCCTAAAATCCTCATTAAATTCCATATAACATCAAATAATGTACACTGATAATTAAAAAAATCAATTTATTTAATAACTGTTTATATGCAGAACCAACTCGTTACACGAATTAAATGTAACACACATAAAGCAAAAACATTTTTAATTTTAATTTCAAATTTAATTTATTCCGCGATACAAACAAATTAATTTCTTAATTTAAAAAACGTTTTTCCCATTTCTGCTTTATTATTTATTTTCATTTAATTATAATTCGCTAAACAAATAGGAGTACAAATTTAAATTTTTACGTTTTACGTGCACACATACGCAATTGTTTTGATTGAACTCCACGCGCGGCGTCCTTAAGAGTGATAAAATGCAAACAAACTTTTTAGAGTGTAATATTATCTTTAGTTATTTGTAAGCCTTCAGGGTTTTTCCACTTCATTGCACATTTTCTCTTACGCTTCCAACTAATTTAAGTCTGTTCTATTCTTCCGGTTTCTACTCGATCTTTTAAGGATTCTGATGGTGCACGTTTTTTTTAGGAGTTGATTGATTGGGGTAAAGGTGAAACTGGATACGAACAGAAAGCAATGACCTTATCGGATGGGAAAACGACGAATGCGTTGGTAGATTCTTTTTTCATTCTATTCCTCTCGTATGTGTATATACGTATACGCGTCAACCTAATTTTGATATAGACATTTTTTACCTTGGTTTTATACCCTGTTAAACCTATATGATTTTTACGCATTAAGATTATCTCCAATTATATACGTATGACTGGGTTGTCCATTTTACATTATAAAAGCTTGAACCTGTTCACTTTAAACAAAATGCTAATCGCGTGTCAAAAAATAATTCTGCGCCTACTGATGTGTGACATTTTCCAGCTGGAAAGCCGCTTTGTTCTTACATGTTTCAATTTTATTTTCATAATTTTTATTATGAAGTTCGCAATATTGATGTGGACATTTTTACTATTCAGGGTTTGAATTTAAAAGCATAAACAAATACATTTTTATGGTTAAGGGGAAAAAAGTGTGAGACAAAATTAAATTAAAAAATCGCAAATGTATAGAGAAGATCAATGCAGTAAACTTCTGGGAATAAAATAGTTTTTATGTTGGTACATAAAAAGAACTATGAAAAACCTTTTGTATTATTAGAACTGAAGCTGAAGGTAAAGGTAGCAATAGAATGGCGACGGAAATTCGTAAAGTTAATTACATTAAAGTTTTAATATAAGAAATTTGTGCCACCAACGTACTTATATTTCATTGCGATGAAATTGTCGCAAAACTTTCAATGTACGAGTTTTATGTTCCGAACTGTATAGGAAAAGGAAACGTTTCGCTGCTTTTATTTGCCGCTGTGGACTGATAGTCATTTTACGGTTTGTTTAGCACACTAACCCATAATATTATTCGTTTATGCATTTGCAATTTTATTGATTTGCATGTAATAACCGTTAAATGAGCCAAAACGGGTAATGCATCTATTTTAATTAAACTTGACATTGGTTACACTATACATACGATTTCCATTACTTGCTGAAAGCTGCAGTATTCATGCGTAACAACAAATGTAATGAGTAAAAACTACGTTTAGTCTAGCACTGTATACTATGAACGTTATACAATTTGTATTATTTAGTTCCTATTGTTATGTCTGTATGTATATTTATGCTTGTAGTGTTTTTTATTCAATGAGCAAATGAAAACTTTAAATATCTCGTTTAGGTTAGTTTCAGAATTAAGCCAAAAGTCGATACGTCTATAGTCTAAATCAAATAAGAATAAAGCGAAGGAAATGATAGGGACAGCTTGATCTTCATCCTCATTGGTTAATAAACGAGTCCGTTTTACACAACTTTAACATGGTGATTTTATTGAATACCGTGTTACCAGATGTACGAAAGTAAATTACTTATAGTTACATAAAAAAATGTTTTATGATATATATCTGATAAAACAATTTTTTAGTAATGTTTATAACTGAAAAATATATAACGTACTTTTCATAAATGCCTTAAAAATAGATGATAAGACAAACCTGAAAGAAACGGAGACGTGACAACGTTGGGTTTTGTGAAGTTGTAATATAACCACACTTTTTCCTTCTTGCTTGGTTAGGGTCAGTTAGCCTGTTATTCTAATTTTGTCATTTAACGTCTTTTTTTGGTATTGCTGTTATTCTTTTATTTATATTAAAATAGTTCTTTTAAGAGCTCATTAAACTCAGCGTATCGTTACACAGGTAATTATAATTTGAATTATAACAACCTAATGATCAAAATATCAATGCAATATTTCAGGTTATATTTGCGATTATGGCTGAAGTTTTCAAAAATGCTAAAGGAAAACACGTAAAAAGTGGTCAGAGACTCATGGCTTACAATATCTATTTAAAACATTTACAAAACAACAGTAAAACTTGGTCAGTCAAGCAAACGTCGGCTGAAGTTGGGATCGGACAGAATACGATGTGGAATATAATTAAACAAATGGAAGCTTCTGGATTGGTACGATCTCCTAAGAAAACTAGGGAATCAAAAACATGTTTTCAGAAACTTGAAGACTTCGAGAAATCTGCCATACGAAGACATGTACATTGTTTTTTATTTTCGAAATGAAGTTCCAACTGTAGGAAAAATACTACAAGCTGTTAACGAAGACGATTCATTACCAGATTTTAGTTATTCAACATTATATAGAACGTTATTAAAATTAGGATTCAAATATGATAAACGAACAAGAAAAAACGATTTTGATTGAAAAGCCAACTATTGTTTTGTGGAGAAGAAAATATTTAACTGCTATTAAACAATACCGAGAAGAAGGAAGAACGATTTATTACACAGATGAAACATGGGTTGATGCAGGACATGTGGGAAGCAAAGTTTGGCATGATACTATCATTAAAACTGCCAGACAAGCATTATTTGAAGGCCTTTCAACTGGAATCAAAGATCCATCAGGCAAAAAAAAGAGGTTAATAGTTGTTCACACCGGTAGTGAATCTGGCTTTGTTGATGGAGGACTTCTAACTTTTGAATCCAAGAAGACAGGTGAGGACTGTATTGTTTTTGTATGTTTTTTATTACAATAAATTATTTAAATGTTTGTAGGTAATTATCATCAAGACATGGATGGAGATGTTTTTAAAATGTGGTTGGAAGGCATCCTACCTAAATTAGAACCTCATTAGGTCATTGTAATGGACAACGCCCCTTATCATAGTGTTAAAGCTGATAAAGTACCCACTCGGAATTGGAGAAAAGATCAGATTATTGATTGGCTTCATGGCAAGGAAATTACACCAGGAGATAATTTATTGAAATTGCAATTATTAGAATTGGTAAAACAGTATGTGTTATCACATCCAACACCATATGTCATCGATGAACTTATTAAAAAGAGTGGAAGATTAATTTTAAGATTACCACCGTATCACTGTAATCTGAATCCTATTGAGCTCAAGTTAAGCAACATGTTGCTGTTAATAATCGAACGTACTCTATCGAAGAGGTAAAGCAACTCTTATGTGATGGAATTGCTGGTGTAACTGCAGAAAAGTGGAATGATTGTGTCAATCATGTAATACGTAAAGAAAATCATATGTGGGATTTAGACGGAATAACAGAACAAGTGGTTGAGAAAATTGTGATTAATTTACAGTCGGAGAGTTCTAGCGAGGAGGATTCTGCTGACGATGATATGGAGGTAGAGTGATTACCAGAAGTATAAATACACAAACAGCAAAATGGATGCACTATTGTTATATACAGTACCTACAACTCATGCTACTTAATTAAAATATGTTTTGTAATTATTGAATTGACTTGTACTACAGGCTTTTTACCTTTTTGTTTATGTAAAAACTAAATAAATAAACATTTACATGTTAACTCGTAACTTCCTTTGCTTCGTAAGAGGTATATACTTATGAGGTTATTCATTATACTTTGTCATTATAAAAATCTACTATTTCATTTATTCATAGTTCGTCAGCTACTGGTTTTTAATTTTTATACATATTCTTGAACAACTATTAGAAAGCAATTTCAAATTTGGCGCCCTTTTCGAACACTTCAGCTGCTTAAATCTGCCTTGCACCGCAGTGCCACCTACTTTATTCTTATTTGATTTAGACTATAGAGTAATTCACAAAAGTGATATTTGGTTTAAGAATTCTGATACCAAAAATATTCTGCGTTATGTATGGGAGAGTCTAAAACAAATATGCCGAGAACTCCATCTTTCGTTACATAAATGCTATTGTTACTGATAACGAGTAATAAAACTTCAGATTTAAAACTTTCAGAATTAAGGTTTCAATGCTCAATGTTCAATTTCAAATTTTGTGCTATAATTTATTTCACTATTGAAAAGAACTAGATCGAAAGAAAAACTTCCTGTCCTACAGGATCCTCAATACTGGAAAATGTCTTTATATTCCTAATCTCACAACGAACACAACAGTCCTATTTCAGTTTGTAAGAATTGTACAGTTTCTTTCTTCGTTTTTTAAAAATGTAATAACTTGATTGAGGTAGAAAATGGTATTCTGAGTTTTCAGGTTGTTTATATTTTACATTTTAGAAGATAAGCTACTCTAAGTATTAAAAAGTTTTTAGAAATACTTTGTTAATTATAGTCTTAGAAGATAATGCATTTTAAATAATTTCTACTATAAGCAGCAATAAGAGCAGATTTATAGAAGTTGACACTTTTGGATCGCTACTAGCAAAAACAACACCTTGGCAAATATATAAAAGCTTGTCTCACGCTCGGTGCAAACTAGTTACTAAAGAAAGTGACTATTATTAACACCAGAAGAAAAATTGTGCTTTTCCAAAATTCGTAATGAATACGCCCACTTGACGTACGATGCTATCTAATTCTTAAAAATGCTTCAAAACAAAGAATAAATATTAAAAAATTGAAAGATGACAATAGTTATAATGTGTTTTAGTAGCAAAGTCAGATTCACGTGATTAACCGGACACATTTCATCGCGATGACATATCCGAATAACTGACTTCATAAAGTTGTCAAGTTGATTTGCTGTTTATCAAAATTTTATTTTCTAATGTACAACGTTAAAAAAGACATCTAGTTCTTTTAATAACGTCGTTTTCACGTCCTAATATGACGTATTTCAGCTGGGCATTTTGACGTCTTTTCAAACGTGAATGTGACGTAAACGACGTGAATTAGAGGTTACACCTCTTGCTAAACCTCTAAATGTTTATAGTTCTATAGTTTCCTAAACTTTTAAGGCTATCAAAACCTTGACGTCCTACGACAGTGTACTCCGGTTACATGTCCTCTGCACAGGGTTTTAACCTGGGGGGCCATATCAGGAGAGCCCGATGTGGCGGGTCAGTCAATTGAGTGAGACAAACAGAAACCAAAAAATGATTTTATAAACTATTGGCTTTGTTTTGTACAAAAAAATCAATCGCTTTTTGGTTTTAAGCTCAAATTTGCAAACAATTGAAAACGCCGAACATGACTGTCTTTAAATGGTAGAGGGATTGCCAAAGATTTTTGCTTATCCGTATCTAGATACTAGACTACTGTTTTACCTGTCTGCTTAGAAAGAAGAGGATCCTGCTCGAGTCTGATTGCTTTTAGCTGATAGTTACGATACCTTTTGAGAACCTAAAGTCAGACATTAGCATCAATTTACAATCCTTCTCGCACATTAAATCGTTTCCCAGCTCGTACATACAAGGATTTTCCATTTACAATTGCTAATACAAGATACATCAAAACATTTCTTCTACTCTTAAAATGGATCTGCAAAAGCATCTACAACCTACTTTTTTTCTCTATTCTGGTATTGATTTTCTCTTAATACACAAATATCTAGCTTCCATCAAAGAATTCTTTGTTATAAATTTTCTAATTTTTGATTTCGAAGCTTACAGATTCTAAAATTGGGCTCGAGAAGATTGCGATTACAAATAAATAATTCAAAAGGTTCACGAAGAAGGTCTCTGTGTACTTTTTGGATATTTTGGCTGGTAGAAACTGACGACTTTGTGTGACTGTTTATTTTGCGAAGGATCTTGCTAAGATTAGAAGTGTTTCATTGATTTTTCTGCGTTTTTTCTTTATGCTATACAGGATGATTGGTATAAGAGTACAAGGCTTCACACCATAGATAAAGAAGCTCAAAACAAGAAAAAAAGTTTATATCAACATAAGTCTGCTGACGTTTCCTAAAAGAGATATCAGGATTTTTAGTTATGATAATGTAAATTAGTAGTCCTGATTATTAATTTAGGGCGAGTTGTATCACAAACCATAGTAACAACAAAATTTCATTGAAGTTGATGTTGTTAGCGTTGCTGTCAAATGTTTTCTAATGAAGAGTATGCGGATATGCTCGAAATTTATGGAGAAGTTCGATGAAATGCGGCACAAGCAAAAAATTTGTATTCGGAAAAGTTTCCTGGACGAAGGTTGCCAAATGAACGCACTTTTTATGTCGTTCGTCGTCGAGTCCGAGAGACAGGCTATTTACAACCTCCTAAAGGACGTGGTATTGTTGGAGGGCTCTTACAGTTAACGAGGAAAATAGTATGCTTCAAATTATTGAAACTGATCCTACAACAAGCACACGTAGAATAGCAAACACCGTACATTTTCACAAAGTACGGTATAAAGATGTTTAAGACAGCAGCAACTGTACCCCTACCATTTAAGCAGTGTGGAAGAATTATAACCTGAAGATGCGGAAAAGCCCATAATCTTTTGTCGATGGTTGTTACATAAAAACGAAAGGTACAGTAATTTCCTTTCTAGTGTTCTGTTCTTAGTTGGACCAAGTCTGTAAAGAAGTGGCCTGACAAATTGTCACAACTTTCATGAGTGGGCAGAAGAAAATTTCCCTGCGTTTATCATTTAATTGATCAATATGAATTACCACACCGTCTCAAGAGTGTGTTGTATTAAAACTTTCTTAGAGATCAGCTACCTGCACTGCTGGACGATATACCTCTTAGGGTTAGTCAACAGGGACAGGATAGTCACCGAGTATTTAAATGCGTACTATATTCGAAGGTGGATTGGTCGAAATGAATTTGTACGTTAGTTGCTAAGGTCTCCGGACCTGAATCTATTGGTCTTTTACTTATGGGCATTTTAAATCCCAGGTGTATCGTCAAAGAAAGCTTACTACGCGAGAGGACTTGTGGGATCAAATAATACAACATACTAATAATCAGAGATCGGAAAAATATTCAAAATATCCGCTGTATCTTTCGATGCATCCCTTCAAAATATTGAAATTACCCGTTTTATTACTTACTATACATTAAATACTTTTTCCTTGTTTTGAATTCTTTTATCCATGAAGCAAAGTCTTGTACTCTTATACGAATCACCCTGTATATGCAGTAACTACTTTCAACTTTTACTATCTTTTATTTACGTGGAATGCAAGATCTATAGCTGAAGCACAGATTAAATAAAGGTCAGATATTTTACTTTGACAAATTTGTGGATTCTATTGCCTTCTCTCTCAAAGCAACTCCCAGAGCTTGCTATTTTAACATGTACTGCGCAAGCAGCACAGCTTGGTATGCACTTTTCATAAAACGCGCGTAAAAGAGTAGGCGTGGTAAACTCCCAGACCTGCAAATGTAAATGTGCAGAGACAAAAAATGGGAACATTAGTGGAATAGGGAGTGAAATATCTGACCTTTATTTAATCTGTGGCTAAAGGTTTAAAAAACTTATCTGTAATGTATGAGAATAGTGGAAAACAAAAAAATCGTAAAGTAAGGTGTATAATATGCAGGATGCCTTGATTTCTTAATCTTAAAAAAGAAACCTTGTAAGCCATAGATTTCCATGCCTTGATATTCAGATACTAGATACTTTGGATATTGATATTATTTGATTTTAGAAGCAGTATCTTCTAAAGCAGTGGTTTTCAAAAATAATTAAAAAGCTACATCTCTAAAAATGTTAAATCAGTACCGGTATTAGTATATAGCTGTACTCAGGAAATAAAGAAAGAGACGGTCTAGTTAAACTGAGATCTACAAAACTTCTCATTGAGCAGAAGACTTGAAAAGAAATTTGTTGGTTATTGAATTCTAAAGAGACAATTGAAACTTAAAAAGAAAAATTCTCCAACTTCAATGGTCAGAAGTAACCTTAGAATGATGCTTGATTCAGGATATAATCATCTGTAGGTAAAAACGCCACGTTTGTTAAAATGCGCCTTTCTACTAAGAATTCAGTGTGTGAACGTCGCACTGGGAAACTTCTGGCACTCGCGTTTTAAATATGGAACCTCACGTTTCAAGCAATTTAACCTCTTGTGGACCAACGTATCAAATATGATACGTTTCCATTTATATTTTTTTTAGACAACAAGATGAAAATTGAATGTTTTGTGCCGGCGAAACGTATTTGATACGTACACCTCCATCCTAATTTTAATATCGGTGGGGCCATCTAGCGGAGATCATCATATTCCAAATTGAATTCCAGTGAAGATTATAGGTTAGGCTCTTGTTTGTGATTGCTTTATTTCAAGAGTGAAACCTTTTGTAAAAAAACTACTAATCATTTCGGTTTTTTTTTGTGAAACGTGTATTTTAGTATATGTTTTGTGCTGTGCAATTTCGTCAATAATAACATTTTGCGAAAATTCCTAAATATTGACAATTTTCTTTTCGTAACATATCTGATATTGTGGTCTCTCAAGGTTAGGAATGGTTTGTATCATATTTGAAATAATGGTACTAATGTGTATTCTTATGCAGATGAATCGTAAAAATGTTGGAATACCACCACTTTAAAGCGATGATAGCTGCTTAGATGATAGCGATGACGATCCGGACTTTGTAGTAGAACATCAGCAAGTGAAGAATATTCAGATTCCAGTGAAAACGCTGATATCGACACTTCTGATGATGAGACTCAGCCCAACTCACTGTGAAAACCCATTTCAGCAGAAACTAGCACCAGAGATAAACCTCAAGGGAAGAGAACACTATCAAACGACAGAGAGGTGGATAAATCCAGTACCTATTTTGAGATGTTCTTCGATGATGAAATATTTAAACTACTTGTTTATCAATCAAACCTTTATGCTGTCCAAAAAGATATCAATAAACCTCTATCTGTAACAAAAAATGACATGGAACAGTTTAAAGGAATATGTCTTTATATGTCCATTTATAATTTATCCAGGACTAAAATGTGTTGGGCACTATCTTCCAGGATTCCCCAAATTGCAGATATGATGAGTCGCAACAGGTTTTTACAAATAAAATCCCCATTTCACATGAATGACAATGATAAAATAGACACGAACAACTTAGGTCGACTTTACAAGGTTAGACCTTTTATTGAAAATATGAAAAATTCAATGCTATACCTGTGGACCAATACTTATTCGTCGATAAACAAATAGTGCCCTATAAAGGCCGTAGTTGTCTACGCCAATACAATTTTAAAAAGTGAGGATATAAGATATTCGCCCTATGTGATGTCAAGGGACTAGTTCACGATTTTGAAATTTACAGCGGAAAGATAGAATCAAGTCCGAATTTTCTAGATATCTGTGTTAGCTCAAATACTGCCCTAAAGTTATCCGAAATAATATTGAGAAATCTAAACTATTTGTTATTTTTTGATAATTGGTTTGCATCCCCACAGTTATTTGTACATCTACATAAGATGTCGAGGGACTTTGGACGAACGTGAAGCTAATATTAAAGGTTGCAAACTGAGAGCAGCCCAGTGGTTCGACAATAAGTCTGTTTCATTGGCATCATTTTCTTCAGCTTATCCCACAAAGTTGATAAAGAGACTTGACAGAAAAACTAAACAATATGTCACAGTTGTTTGCCCGGAAATAATATCAACATATAATGAGTTTATGGGAGGCGTAGATCTTCTGGATGGTCTCATTGCTTATTATTGCGTAACGATGCGATCTAAAAAGTACTATTTGCGTCTATTCGTTCATTTTGTTGATGTAGCCATCGTAAACAGTTGGCTTTTGTAAAGACGAGATTGTAAGGCACATTAGTACAATAAAAATAAAATAATGGATTTGATAGCATTCAAATCAGAAATACGAAGGTGGTTTGAAAAGTTTCCGACCTGACAAAGATACAAGACATTTTTTCTGAAAATTTTTTTTATTTTTCAACATAGTCTCCTTGTAACTCTACACACTTCTCCCAGCGATGCTCCCATCTCTGTAACCCGTCCAAATAGTACTCGGCATTTTTCTCTGCAAAATAATTGTTCACGAAGGTGATTGCCTCTTCATTTGACGAAAATCTTTGTCCTCCGAGCGCAATTTTTAGATGAGGGAACAAAAAGAAGTCGCTTGGGGCTAGATCTGGTGAGTAAGGCGGATGGTCAAGCAGTTCAAACCGTAATTCGTACATTTTCGCCATGGCAACCGCTGAGGTGTGAGACGGTGCGTTGTCTTGGTGAAACAGGATTTTGTTTTTCTGCAAATGTGGCCGTTTTTTCGCAGGTTCTGCCTTCAGCTTGTCAAGTAATGATGCATAGTATGCTCCTGTAATGGTTTTTCCTTTTTGAAGATAATCGATTAAAATAACTCTATGACTATCCCAAAAAACAGTCGCCATCACTTTCGCAGCCGAAAAAACAGTTTTTGCTTTTTTTGGAGCCGGTTCCCCCTTTGCAGTCCACTGTTTGGACTGTATTTTTGTTTCGGGCGTATAATGATGTATCCAAGTTTCATCTACAGTAATTAATCGGCGCCAAAACTCGGATTTATTTCGCCTAAACTGCGCCAAAAGAGCGTTGGAAATATTCATTCGAACACGTTTTTGATCTAACGTGAGCAAACGCGGCACTTAACGCGCGGACAGCTTTCTCATGCCTAAATGTTGATTTAATATGTGACAAACACGTTCTTTTGACATGTTCCTAACCTTTGCTATCTCTCTCACTTTTATTCGGCGGTCGTCTAGCACCATTTGGTGAACTTTGGCGATGTTTTCGTCGGTAGTTGCAGTTTCTAGACGTCCCGAACGTTCATCGTCTCCCAAGCTCTTACGGCCACGTTTAAATTCAGCAGCCCAAAATTTCACTGTGGTAAATGATGGTGCAGAGTCCCCATACACAGAATCCAGCTCAAGGCGTATTGCCTTTCAAAAACAAATATTTAATGACAGCTCGATACTCGATTTTGTCCATTTTCACTAAAAAACTCACATCAACTCACTCAAACGACTTTTACATAAAAGCTGCGCGTCCAAAATGGCTGAAACTTTGGTGAGTAACTGTCAACAGATGAACAACGAAATTCAGTAGCTTTTATTTACGAGTGCTGCCATCTTCACGTTGAGGTCGGAAACTTTTCAGACCACCCTCGTAGCTGAGGGATTATGCAAAAGAAACAAGAATATGTCTTTGAAGAGAGGTAGGCCATCCGCGAACAGAATTTAACAGCAGTTTGAAATAAAGGAAAAAAGAGGACCCACGAAAGAAATTCTACAACCAGAAATCCGGCAGTTGTTCATTTTCCCTTATACTCGTACAAGGAAGAACGGCAGCGGTGCAAAATACCGAACTGCAAAAATCTTACCTCAATATTTTGCATAAAATGTCAATGTTTGAATAAAAAAGAAATTCTTTTATGGAAATGCATAGGTAAATAACTAATAAATTTTCTTTCGGAAATCACCGTTGTTGCATATATGATACATACCTATTGATTACCCATTAATTATAAATTTTGCAAACTGATTGTATATGATCTTTGATGACTGAATATTTAAACACATTTTTAAGAGCAAATATTTTTTTCGGATTGTTTTTCATAATTCGGTCCAGAAGAGATTAATGCACTAGGTGATGCAATTCCTTTGTTAGGAAAGCTAATCGTTCAGTGCGTGCTAAATTAAATAATATATGGTTACTTTACGACGAATAAAGTTAGCACCTACGGATCAGGACACCTTTGGGGGTGTGACTAAGCTTGGGCGAGTAACAATTTTGTTCTACAGTTCTAAATTTTCATAGTGAACACAGAGACGATTGAGACTTAATAAGGAAACGTCCAGTTTCAAAAAAATGTAACTTTTAAAATTCCAATCCTCTTTGTGTGAATCTAACCTCTAGACTAGGTCCGTGTTTTGTTGCTTAAATATCGTTAAAAATGTCTCCGTCTGGAATTCTAATTGTTATTGTGCCGTTGAATATTTTCAAGCAATGTTTAATAATCATGAATTGCTATTTTTGCTAGTTCGATAAAACGTTAGTTTAATGTAAACAGTGTATAATGGTTTCTTCTTCTATTAATAATTAACTGTGAAAATCATCGCACTGGAAAACTTCAAGCTACTGATTTTAAATATTGAATCTGACATCTCTTAATATGTCTTTCTCTGATTATCCAGTACTGGCAACGGGTGAAAACTGACCGGTACTGGTTACGCAAGAGAAAAATGGAAGGTACAAAGCAGTTGCATGATAAATATTTAAGAATCAAACAATTGAATGTACTTTAAAGCTGGGTGACGTAATTGCTCTGTTAGAAGAACCAATCGTTGAGCACGTGTAAAGTTGAGTAACTTTCTTGTTTCTGGTCTGTAGAAACCATTAAACCAGCTGAACATACTGGGTAATTTCAAATAGTATATGTCGCAAACTATTAGTTCTCGGTAATATATTACTGAAGCTTGTTGATATGGCGGTCGCTTAATGCGGTGTTAGTGATTTTGCATTATTGACAACAATATAAAACTGTCCGGTACAGGTTGCGTTAGGAAAAAATTTCAAGTTTCACCACATTAGATAATTTCAAGCAGTTTGAACAATTTAACGTAGTTTAAGATTAGGTGACGCAATTCCTTTGTTAAGAGAACTGTCGTGAGTTTCTGCAAAATTGAGTAACTTAACAGGATTCCTGTAGAAACGTGCCTGCTGTTTTTTTCTTCCGTCTAAAAAACACCAGACTAATTGAATTTACTTTGTATTTTCAATGCAACTAGAGCGATTACACAGGATTTTTCTTAGGAAAATAATTTTTCATTATCGTTTAGGTATTTGAAATACATTATAGCATTTTGTTTCGTAGATAATGTTAGATACAAAATACTAAATTAATAATAATGTTAAGATTTTTGTATCTATAACTTATCATTTTTTTTGTGTTTCTTCCTTAAAATAACTATAAATACGGATAAGCACGTAAAGTCCTCAGAAGATAGTTACTACTTTTGTTTAAATTATCATTAGAACTAATTCTTGCTTCTTAGCCTTTTGCATGTCATATTTGTGTTGTTGTTATAACCCTAACCACATATTCTTAACGAGTGATAACTTACCGCACAATTTATTGCAATGTTGTAGGCAGTATAGTATAGGTAGTAGATAAAAACACATTTTTTGAGAATATCACACAACTTTTTTAAAATCTTGTAAACTTCCAAAAACTTCCACGTATCAATTTGAATAAAAAGATGCGAAAACTTTTCTTAAGAAAAAACCCACTTTGTTGCAAACATCTTGAAACTTTTACCAACCTGAAAATTTTGTACATGGCAGAAACACACCAAACAAACGTTCCATATGTGCAGGTCGTAAAAGTTAATATATTTTAATAATCTCGTCCTTACGTAGCAGCTGTTTCGTTTGCTAACATTCCCAAACTTTATATCCTTCTAAAATCTTTAAAGTCCATAAATTTTCTCATCATTTTCATATACAAACAAACAACGTTTAAAAAATATTTTTCAGAATATTAAAAAAGAAAAATTCAAAATGTCAGTTTGCACATCTAATTCATAATTATCTCTGTTTACTCAGAATAATAGCCAAGTTTCTTTATATATAAAATTGCCTAGTTCACAATATTTACAAGCTTCCGTGATTATAATGCGAGCGTAACGTAATGTAAGCTAGAAGGGACGAGACTCCCGGGATCTATAATGAAGTTCAAATTGAAAATTCCTGAAGCGTGATAGCCTCAGGTTAGCTTACGCCTATAGATTTTTCTTTTTTTTTATAACTGGTTTAATCTGAACAGATACGTTTATCAAACAAATACCTCTTCTTTAAAGTAATAATAAATATGTTTCTAAGTAAGAAAGGTAAACACTTAAAGTTTATGTTAACCTCTCATACTCTATCTTAGAATTTACTTAATCTTTGTTTGTTGATTTTCTTTTAACCTTAGTATTGTAAAATTTAATTAAGTTTACGTTTTTCCGACACGTGTATAAATACTACTACGTAGCTTCTTGAAAATCGAACAAGAGAAGAATCTTCAAATGATATTTATATTTGGTTTACAGAGAAGTACAAAGGCGAGAATAAAAAAATAAAACTGAAATAAAATGTATTTCAGATTTGATAATGTCTAAAGCTTTCTTAAGCTCAATTTTAGACTGTAGAGAACGCGTCATATAGTTAAATTATGTCAAATTTATAGAACACATAACAAGGATGCTCCTAGCCACCCATTTATCGAACCAAAATATGTTCTGACTACTTTAGCTTTTTAGAGTCAGTGAAGAGTTAGGAAGCAACGATTAACGTTCTCTATTTGAATAGCAAATCTAATAATTGGTTTTCCAACAAGATTCTATTAAGCATTACGTAGAAAAAAAGCTCAGTCCACTTTTTATTGCCTCCAGATTGAAATGCACCAGTTAACTCTTTTTGCTTTTAGTTGTATCATTTTTTTTACTTAAGTGTGCATCCGTTTTCTTCAGAAAACAAACAAGTTCCACTCAAATGGGCTTTGTTCTTTATCGACCTTTTCTATGCGAAAACTAGCAGAATTTTGCTTTCTGTTAACCCACCTCGAGTGATTAATGCATGAACACTGATTAGACTTAGCACTTTATTAATCTTCTTCAAGAAGTTTCCTTTGCCAAACGGGCCGTATACGGGTCGGTCTTTGTTCTCCATTAGCTTTCTAGAGGAGACTACACTAATTGATTTCTGCCTTCTATTAGTTTATTTGAGGAAACTATGCACGAACACTAATGGGACTTTACTTATATCTTTCAAGAAGCTATGCGTAGAGACTAATCTGGTTCTGCCGTCACTAATAGGCTGTCTACGGTCAAGAAAGAGAGAACACAAGACTTAGTTTGTGAATTTTCAAAAATAAGCCGCTTTTTTATCTTTATAGTCTCCAAAGGTTTTGCTTAAGTGTAATAAATACAAGTCTCATCAATATTCCCTTTTAGCATATATTGGGAAGTTAGTGTTAACTAAATGTCGTCATCATCATTACACCTCTTACATGGACTTTGTCTATTAATATTTACTTCTAACACCCTGCTTGTAGTCATGCATTCTGAGTTTTCTCTATCAAGATTTATTTGTTTTGTAGGTTCTGTCTCTTTTTATATGTCCAATCAACCTTGATTCCTCTATTACTACAACTGCCATTGTGTCTCAAATTTTATATTTTTAATCAAATACGTAATTGTAGTGTCTCAAGCTATGAGCTAATCTCTCATTTTTCTGCTACCATAAGGACCACTCCAATTCGATCTCCTCATAGCTGAAGAAAACATATTTCCACACTTGGTTTTAACGCTAGAAATTCATTGTAGTTTTGGGTAAACAACTACCAAATCTGTATGTCACTTAACTTTCGCATCTTAGTTTAACAAACGTTAAACTGTACTATTAAATTAAGCAAACTGCAAATTCCAAGCAGTCTTTTCAAGCACTACCCAAATTCTTTGAGCATTAACCAACATTAATCTGAACATCAGTTTTGACTTTGATGTTCGTCGACCTTTTTACCGTCCTTGAAGAAAAAATCCGTAAGTAACCAAAAATAGGGTACAAAATATAGCAAACAACCAATTACTTATGCATGTACTAATTCTTAGTTTAGATCTGGGTCAACTAAATGTTCCAAACTAGAAAAAGTTGAGAATTAATTATTGTTTTGTATTATGCAAAAGATATTGTGTGAAGTACTGTTCTTGTACGTTCTGTTGTTAAACAAATACTTACTTCCAAAGTCTCGATACAAATCAATATCTTAGATTCCAAGTTCATAAATAATTTATGGGCTTAAAGATACATTATTTGCTTATATTAATTCATATTTATATTTCTAATTCATAATGTTAAGTGATGAAATGCTTTTTGTAAACGTAAGACTGTGTACTGTGTAGAAATGCAGCGAAAATTAGAGAAAAACGTTTACGATGTAGTTAAACAGGATTCTAGCCAAGTAAAATGATCATTTTCCAATTTTAGCGATCTTAACCGTACATTCGTACTAGCCATTGTTTAGAAGTCGTCGACTTAATAACAGCAGTTTTCGTTCATTAATTAACACTTATTAGCATGCGCAACGCCACACTTAATAAACCAAAACCCTTAGTGTTCATACTGATATTAAGTGGGTGTTCGCTTTTTGATACTGCCAGTACTTCCGTTTTATCTATGTTGATATTCATTTAATATTTCTTGAAACCTTGATTCTATATAGTGATGTTGTTTTGCAGATTTTCCTCAGTGTTTGCTAAAACCGCCAGATCATGAAATCTGAGGCTTTTAAATGTTCTGTGAA
The DNA here is from genome assembly GCA_011009095.1 of Ignelater luminosus. Taxonomy (NCBI): domain Eukaryota; kingdom Metazoa; phylum Arthropoda; class Insecta; order Coleoptera; family Elateridae; genus Ignelater; species Ignelater luminosus. The sequence goes on along the minus strand of VTPC01091019.1, from coordinate 82,993 downwards.
GCAGCTCAGAGCTTTCTCCACTGTCATTCTCTATTTTGTGGCCAAGTCCTTCCCAAGCATGAATTTCTGCTTTTATTTTGTTCTTTCTAATTCGTATAGTTTCTGTTGGATTACCCCACTATGCTGCACGTTAGCTTTACTATTCACTATCGATCCACAAACCTCTTCAGCGACGATTCAGACAGCCTCTTCAAATATGTCCCACAGTATGTCAACAACATTTTTATTTTTCTAGTTATTGTTTCTCAAGACCTCGTTTAATCTGTTTTGATATTCATTTCTGACTTCTTGCTATAACAGTCTGTTTACCTCAATACTTGGTTATCTGTAATAATTTTTCTTCTTTTCTGGTTTTTTTATTAGATACTTTTTCCACCCCTTTAGCCTAACACTTACTAAATAATGGTTTGGCCCATCGCAAGCCCTCTTTAGATACGAACATCTTCAATCAGTATGCTGTGATCATCTTGTACTAAAATTAAATTTATGCTGCCCATCACCTTGGTATACCTATGTATATCCTTCTTTCTGAACTTTGTTACCATTTACCAGTTATTGTCTCGTATTGCTTGACTTTTAAGAAGTAACTTAGCTACTTTTATACAGTAATTTCGTAAAAGTATCTAAGTTACTTTAGTAACTAGAACATCATCATCAGTAGTAGTAGCAGCTTATTCCTTCCAACTAACACTATCGATCCACAAACCTCTTCAGCGACGATTCAGACAGTCTCTTCAAATATTTTCCACAGTATGTTTACAACATTTTCATTCTCTCTTAAGTCTGCCCTTTTGTTCTTGTGGTTAGATTTTTATATTCAGTTGTGTCCTGTTACTCGTTTGATGTCATTTGTCCACCTTGGCCTCCATATTCTTCTTACCAATCTGTTGTCTTTGATTCTGCCTATATGTACTTCCTAGTTCTATTCCAGCATACACATTCGCTGTATTACGTCTGTTACTTTCGATTTTCGTTTTATTTCTGTATTGGGTACACAGTCTTATAGTTTGAATTTGAGTATTCTCCTTTCCATCGCTCGTTGTGTCACTTTACCTTTGTAGACTATGCTATTATTGAGTGGCCACGTCTCCGTCCCATACGTTAGGAGTGGTAACACATACTGGTCGAACGTTTTTGCGTTTAATGTGTTTAGTATGTCTGATTTAAATACTTGTTGTTTCCGTCCAAACACTGACCAAGCTAGGGATATTCTTCTGTCTAAATCTCTTTGTCTTAAACATTTTTCCATTTTCTGACATTATGTCCTCGTTGGGTTCTTCAATCTCATTTGTCAAGTACTTAAGCTTATTTAAGTTTATTCTTAGTCTAACTTGTTTTGATAACGTATTGAGTCCTGTTAACATCTCTTGTAATTCCTCTTTACTATTTGCTATCAAGGTAACATCATCCGCAAACCTCAAATGAATTAACTTCTCCTGGTCAATGCTCACTTCTTTGTCTTTCCATTTTCCCATTTTACAAAGCAAGGTGGAAATTTTACCTTTTAAATCATCTAAACTGATACCCCAGTGCAAAAAAATGCCAGTCATACGGGCACACTCAGAGACTTTGTGCTAAAGAGGCAAGATGTGTTAAATATGCAGGTAAACATCACACTAAAGACTGTACAAAACCGAATAATACCAAACCAAAATGAATACATTGAATACATTAAATAAGAATAAACCCACCAAAATCCACCCATCAGTGGATAAAACTATTACTGAACATTTAACTTATGCCAATGCTGTGACAATAAAATTGAACAAACTCTGCAACTTATCTTATCAAAACTAGAAAGACAAGAGAGCATCATAATAACATTTGATGAATGCCTGGAAAGGATAGAGAAAATAAAATAAAAAACTTTCAGTACCATAAGAATCGTAGCATGGAATGCCAATGGCCTTCTTAACCATCAAGAGGAACTTCAATTAGTCCCACAGACAGAAAACAAGGTATTGATGCATGTCTCATCTCGGAGAGGCACTTCACTTTGCACTCATTTATTAAACTACAGGATTACAAGGTTTATCATGCTATCCACACCGACAATGATGCCAAAGGCGGTAGTATAGCGATAATTAAAGGGCATATGCAGAACTATGAAGAATCTAGTTATGTTATAGAAAAAAATACAACTAGCAACAGTAACAATTCAAAAAAGCAGATTTCCACTAACACTTCCTACCTAGACATTCCGTACGAGAAGAAGAATACTGTGACCTATTCAACCATTTAGGGCATAAATATATTTTAGGGGGGGAACTTTAACGCCAAGAACACACAGTGGGATTTAGATTTACAACAACAAAAGGTAGAGAGCTTTTAAAAGCAGTCAATGAAGGCGGAGCTACGATGCTATCAACAGGAAAGCCAACGTATTGGCCGACTGATCTCAATAAGGTCTTTGATCTTATTGATTTCTTTATAACCAAAAATGTATCACCAAACTATCTACAAGCAGACAAGTATAATAACTTATATTCTGACCACTCGGCGCTAATATTAACACTGAGGGAAAACATTATTCAGAAAGAAAACAACCTTGTACTAACTAATAAACACAATGACTGGATAAGCTTTAAACATATATTAGGAGCAAAAATAAATCTAAATATCTCACTAAGAATAGAAGAGGACTTAAAAAAAGAAGTAGAAAAATTCAACAAAGATATCTAACAAACGGCCTGGGAATGCGCTCCAGATACTAAAAGACGCTTAAAAGGCTGCAGCCATTCTAAAGAAATCAGAAGGTTGGTAATTGCAAACGAAAAGCAAAAAAACGGTTCCAAAGTAGAGTTGCCTAAAACAAAACCATTCTGAATAATCTCAAACAACAACTGAAAAAAAAGATAAAAAACTTCAAAGATGAATTTGTTAGCTTCTACTTGAGAGAGTTGACCAACGACCACTCCACGCATTATTCACTGTGGAAGACAACAAAGAGATTAAAAAGACCAATAATGCAAATCCCATCAATTAGAAAGGATGATGGTACTTGGGCTAGAAGTAATGAACAAAAAGCAGAATGCTTCACTAGTCACCTGGAGAAGAGTTTCAATTGCATAATCTCTAAGATGGAGAACCTCTAGAAGAGATTGTCCACCAGGGTAAGGAACAGATAACTTTAGTATCTACAAAAGAAATTATAAAAGAGATCAATAACATGAATTCAACAAAGGCTACTGGATTTGACCTTATAACAGCAAAGATTTCAAAACAACTACCAAGAAAGGCACTAGTCAAGATGGTCTATCTTATTAATGCTGCATTTAGATTAAAATACGTTCCTACTTTATGGAAAGTTGTGGAAGTTGTTATGATTCCGAAACCAGGTAAACCTTCTCATATATATCATTACCATTACCAAGCTTCTCAAAACTATTCAAGAAGCCTCTCCTTAAAAAAATCCAACTGATCATTAACAGAAAAAACCTGATCCCAACCCATCAGTTCGGGTTCAGACGAGATCATTCCACCGTGGATCAACTTCATAGAGTAACTAACGTTACAGAAGATGCCCTGGAATAAAAAAAGTTAAACTATACCCTTCTGAAACAATACTCAGACATCATAAAATCCTACTTAACAAAAATTAAAGCTGAAGTCCCCCTGGGCAGTGTTCTGGGCCCAGTTTTCTATCTTCTCTATATATGCAATCTGTCTCACTTGGATAATAGCTTTGCCGATGATACTGCCATTCTTGTAGTGACCAATGATAATATCGAAACAACAATAACACTACAAAGTGCTATTAATAAATTCCAAAGTTGGATTACAAAATGCAAAATTAAACTCAATGAGAATAAATCTGTTCATACAGATTTCACTAATAAACGAATAGAGCATATACCAATAAGCATATATGGGCAAGTAATTCTTTACGCTGTGACAGCAAATTATCTTGGCCTTACCCTAGACGCGAAGCTTTGCTGGAAAGCCCACATAAAGAAAAAGAGGGAAGAATTAGATGTCAGATACAAGAAAACCTATTGGCTCCTGGGAAGACATTCAGCATTGTCAACCCAAAATAAAATTCTTCTATACAATAAAACGTTAAAGTCCGTACGGACGTACGGTGTACAACTTTGGGGATGTAACAAAAAAACAAATATTGACATTATTATACAAACGTTTCAAAATAAAGTAGTAAGGGGAATTGTGAATGCACTGTGGTACATCGGTAATAAAGATCTACACAGGGATCTTGTAGTGGAGTATGCAAAAGAAGAAATACAAAAATTAGCAAGAAGTCACGAAGGAAGACTTTTCTAATATGAGAACGTCGAGGCTATCCATCTCCTGCACAACTCCAAACAGAGGAGAAGGCTGAAGAGGACTAAACCTCATGAGCTAGTGTAATGTATGTTAAGATTTAAGTGCAAATGTAAAGTTCCGTTGATTAGTGCGCAAGAAAAATGAGCCGTACAAGAAAACTAGTAAGGCATCGCAGGATGCCATTTAGTCCTAAGTTAAATTAGTAAGTTAGGTTTGGAAAAGGGCTATTTATTGGTCTGACTAGATTGTACCAATATTGTGATAATAAAGAAAATTTCTACCCTGCAAAACATATTTCCTAGAGTTAGAGTAAAGAGTTTTGGTGAAATCAACTCTTCTTGTCTTACTTGCTGTTTTATTTTAATCTTGCTTGTTTTAACTTGTGTTAATATTTGTGATGTTGCATTTTCGTATACACTCCATCATCATCTAACCTGCTGTTACTTTGGGCGTTTAGAACACTCTATATTTCTATTGAATCAAACGCCTACTTGTTTCGAGGGTTGAAAACTGTCTAATTCATCCGCTATGGTAATATTCTTGTAAGAAACCTGTAAAGAACTGACAATGGGCTAATAGGTCTATAATTTTCTAAGTTAAATTTGCTCCCCTTTTTGGATACTATAGGCGTTTGACCAAGCTATTGTTATTTGCTTGTTTCTATACATTTATCACATATTGTCTATAGGAATTTTATTATAGATTCTCGTCCTCCTACAGGTAAACATTAAATAACAAGAGTAATAAATGATGATAATAAGGAAGTTATCCTCGCAACAAAGAAACTAACAAAAATGATAGAAAGATAGTACCAAACACTCTATGACATCAAGATAGTACCACCACTAGGGAAAGAAGAAAAAGATCGAACTGAGACATTAGTTATTCAGCTGCTAAGCGAGTTACTTAAATGATAAGTTATAGAAAGTAATTTACTTAATTTATTACTGCCATCACTTTTCCCAACCCTTTCGTTTGCATCTGCTACTATATGACTTATGACCAATTGTATCTGTCTTATCTTGTAACCTGTCCCAAAAAGCATATTTTAGTTCCTTGTCTTTATTTTCCACAAGTTTTTTGTTCTCTGTTTTACAGCAATCTAATCTTAAAAGCTCTTCTAAAATAATTTTCTATTTATCTATATTATGTAAAAATTCTTTATGAATTTCTTACCCCAACGAACGCTTGCTGGTGCAGATTCATGTTTTCAATTCCTCTATAGATCAAATAGTGTACGCTTTTCATAAATAACATTCCCTTTTTTCCGTTTCCGTCAGGGCTAGTATTCCCACGTCTGTTTTCTTTTATATAAAATTTAAAAATTGAAATAAATTAATGTTTCTTATCTAATCTAAGGATCAAAATCTTTTTCTACCTTTCTTACTTTTAATTTAGATATTTCTACTTGTTAGTCTCTCTAGTAAAGGGTACCAGTTTCGTAGTTTAAATTCGCTTACGATTTACATTTTATATAAACATTAAAAATCCTTGAAAGTATTACAAAAACAGGTCTAACAAATTTAAGATTTTTCAATGTAAAAAAATATGTCATATTTCTACAGATCTTCTATAGCTCGATGATACTCGTATCATAAGTGATCAAAAGTAAATTCAATCTGCATGTCCTATGAAATTCAAAACACATTTCTTTGATAAATAAAATAAATAAACGTTTGATGACAAAAAAGTAACAATAAAATTGCTGACTATCATATAACTTTCGTATTCCATAGGTTACGCATATTGAATTTACTTTTGATCTTTCATTATTAATATTATTAATTCATTTACTGAAGCATGATAGTGAAATTAAAAAACATAGTTACTTGGTTAACAATTGTTTGATTTCCGGATTGGTTGAATCGCATGTTTATTCACTTGACGTTGATTTATTAATTATTCATAATAATAATAATAATAATAAAAGAATGTCAGAAAACCAAAGAAATAAAATATAAATATTAATATATCATTTATCTATAAGTTTTCTATATAAAATTAATGTTCAGTGAATGTCTAAAGTAGAAAACAATAAACATTACAGTTGAATGTACTTAACCTTAATCTTACTGTAAGGAGAATTCTACCGCATGGGTTAACATTCATAACAACCGTTGCTAAAAAAAGTTGTTTAGAACCATGTCACACTTAACAACCCTATTGCAACATTAGTATCGTATTTAAAACAAACTATTCTAAAAAATCGTTTGAGGTTAAATTTTTATCTAATTTAATTGAACACTTCAGCGCTTAAATTTTGAATAACTGCAAAAGCCAACAAATGAAACGATTTAATAACTAGCAAGTTTTAAAACCCTCAATAATTAAAAAAGAATCAATTTACGTTTCCAGGTAATTAATCCCTTTGATGTTACTCCCTTGTATAATGGTTGAATTTACTGATATGACAGTAATCACAAATGTCAACCAAACTTTTTGCTTTTTTATTTTATAAAAACGCAAATGAAAATTTACAGTACATCAAAGCTCTCAGGTTATTTTTGTTAGTAAATACTGGTTATATTAATGTTTCAGCTTAAAAAAAGGAGAGATAAACTGAAAAACGCAAAATGAATTATAATGAAGGCCTTGTACAAAGAAAACATGCCGTGACCCAAGAAAATGAGGACGCTGAAGACGCTGCAGATAGCGATTCTAGTGACTCACCAGAAAATAAGTTAACCTTAATGGAAGAAATATTTTTGTTGGGACTTAAAGATAAGGACGGATATACATCATTTTGGAATGATTCACTTTCTGTTGGTCTGAGAGGTTGTATTATAGCCGAATTGAGTTTTCGTGGACGTATTCAGCTAGAACCCGCCAGTATGAGGCGAAGGGCGCTAACTTCACGCAAGCTTGCAGTAAAAAACGATACCCCAACTGGCGATGTGTTGTTAGATGAAACATTAAAGCTTATTAAAGTAACGGATCCTCCTGAATCGGTACGAAATTGGATCAAATACCTTAACGGGGATACCTGGAATCCTCTTAAGATTGTTTATCAGTTAAAGAATGTCCGGGAGCGCATAGCTAAGAATTTAGTCGAGAAAGGAATTGTAACTACGGAAAAGAAAAATTTTTTTATATTTGATATGACCACCCATCCCCTTACGGACGATAATATAAAATCTAAACTGACAAAAAAGATTCAAGAAGCCGTCTTGGATAAATGGACAAATAATTATCAAAGAATAGATAAAAGGTTGTTGGCATTAATTTATTTAGCGCATGCTAGTGACGTTTTAGAGGATGCCTTTTCGTCTTTAAATGACGAGGATTATGATCTTGCAATGAAGAGAGTTGGAGAACTGTTAAGTTTAGATTTTCAGGTTGAATCTGTGAATTCTAATATCCCTGAAGTTTTATGGTCTGTAATTGCTACTTTTAATAAGTAATCTTATGTGATATTAACTGTGTTATTTAATGAGTTTATAAAATTTCCTGTGTATTTCTCTTTTGTTATGTAGCAAATAATTACAGTGTAGTAGTCGAGAATTATCTAATTACAGAAAAAAACACCTGCTCAGTTTGTTCTTTGGTATTTATTAACAGTCAGAACATTACGATAATATAAAAACTCAGTTTTCCTTATAGTGTTTACAAATTCTAACACAGTAAAAACCTAGCACCTAGACGAATATAGTGTAAGCACTGAGTCTTGCAAAAACAAACTTATTTTTTGGTGCCGGCAGTGATAAATCGAAACTTCACTATGTTTTTACTCTTATGTTAAAGTGCAATATATAAAACTTAATTTAGTTTTCAAAGTAAAGTGTGAAAACAGTCGACTGTCAAGTATCTAGAGTACAACCAGCTGACAGAATTTATAAATCAAATGGTAGCAATGTTAAAAAACAATAGTAGTCCAGTAACGGCGCGGCGTCGTCAAAAAGGGTCTCGCAGGAATTAAATTATATAGAAGGTTTTATTTTTTAATCCTGTATATATTGTTAGTGGAAGGTAGAACATAAGTTTTCGACCTCTGTAGCCTCCGGGAGAACTTCGTGTGGCCAAAAAACTTTTAAACCTTCGGACTTTTTTAGGACAAAGTTGTTTCTAATCTTAATACCAAGCGAGCTACAGTTCGTCAAAGTTCAGATTAATTGTCCAGTGAAAAAAAGTTGTATTTACAATGAAAGAACGAGCGGTTACAAATGTTAAGTGCTTCAGATAGATCAACCATGTTTCTTGCGTTTGGATGCTCCTGGCTCATCAATAATGTCCTCTTCCAATTGCTTGCTGTCTTTTTCATCCCTTGACTCAGCTTCATCTTGTTCGAGCCCACTGAACGTTTTGTCGTCATCTTCAACTTACATCTTACATGAAAGGCTACAGCAGTGTTTAGACGCAGATGAGCAATGCTTACAGAAACAAGAAATAATCTTTAGCAATGCTGCGTCTTTAATTATCATAATTGGAATAAGACCAGATGAGCCTTTCTTCCATCTCTATTCTAGTGAGTTTGTTTCTTGACCCAACCATATTTGCACCTGGTGATAAGTCCTTGCTGCATCTGCTGTAGGTGGCAATCGTGCTAGGTTAAAAGCAGTTTTTGCAACCGATTGGACAAACAAACGGTATCTCAGATCGTCCAGTGATTCAGTGCTCTGTTATTGACCATACAATGCCAGGATGAGCCTTGACTATGCAATCTGGAGAGACGTGAAGTTCAGAGAATATCTCTGCTTCTACTTTCAGATGTGGGTGTTGAGAGATAATTTTGATTTTTTGTGGCCAAAAAAAAACTGAAGTTGTATCACATCCTTAAAAGCGTGAATAAATGAATGAAAGGTAAAAACGCAACTTTTAGAAGAAATGGGAAATTTTGCTTAAACTCTGACGAACTGTAGCTCGCTTGGTATTGAGATTAGAAACAACTTTGTCCTACAAAAGTTGTCGGAACTTTTGTCATTTTTCCAAGTGATAATTGACTATTTCTTGCTAGGGAAGTGACTGGAAAATAGTTACATAGCCGAAAAACTGAAAAAAGTCAGAACATTTCGAGGTCTTTTGGCCACAGAAAGTTCTCCCGAGGACTAAGGAGGTCGAAAACTTATATTCTCCTTTCTTCAAACAATATATACAAGAGAAAAAAATAAAACCTTTTACCTGATTTGATTCCAGATGGAAGTACCCTGTTGCTGAACTACAATATTTGTCCGTTTGGAAAACAGATTACACTTTTTGGAATTTATCAAGGTATCCTTCTCCACCCTTCTTCAGGTATTCTAAAACGATCTCTACAATTCTGAATATGATCATTTGCTAGAACTCTTCTTTGCAGCATATTCCAAATATGTTCAATCGGATTCATGCTGCAAGAAATTTCTTGATTATCAATTTAGAAATATCCCTGTATGATTCTAAGCAGTGTAGTTTGTTAACGCAACCATGATACCAAAGTAACCAATTTCTATGTTGTATCTTCTTTTTATGTATTGCATGATCGCTGTTAATCAGCAAAATTTAAAGGTTAGAATGCTGCAAAAACTGGTTTGGAAGTATTAAAAGCAAGTTCACATTTTATGTCTCAGCAAATATTTGGCACGATGGTGCTGAAGAAATAAGAAACGATACCGACTATCATTGCTGCTTTCCGGTTCCCAAAGAAAACTGGTGGCTTTTGGAAGAGATGAATTTTTCTTCAACCCGAAATGGGATGTGCATGGAAGAGATTACAATATTGTTCGCGGCTGTGCTTGCTATTTGCTGATGGGGTGGCGGTAGTCTGACACAAAATTGCGGTGGACTCGTGAATGACAGAATAGAAGTGAAGAAACACAAAAACACCTTAGTAAAAACAGTCAGTCTGGAGTTTACTCAAATGGAACTGTAAAGAGAGAGAGAGAGAAAGAGGGATAGAAAGAACTGCTAATTATGTCGCCGCTCTGTGGTTTGACGAAAATGGATAAGGTCCATTGTGATGCATTCTCTGCACAAAAGGGTAGGGCTAAGCAAAATATGCATCAAATTGCAAAATAAGTGCAACAGGATGTTTGTATTTCGTTTTGCATTTTCTATGCTATGCTCAGTGTTCATGTATTGACTTCTTATGAAATCCAGGGTTACGCCTCTTTCGCCCCTGATCACCTAGTTTCTCTGACTGGTGAGAGCAGTTCTAATAAACCCTGCAGATGCTCTGTCCTTCTGCAGGAGACTAGCGATTACATATGCCGACGTAATGACAAAAAATAATCAGCATCCATAGGCAGCAGCGTGTAATGCCGCCATTGTGTATGAAAAGTCTGAGAGAGATTTAGTCAGTGAAGTAGGGATGAAGCTAAAATCAGAGGTAGGTAACAGATGGTGAAAGTTGGAGACGCAAGTCTTATTGTTCGAGGTGGACGTTTGTTAAATTTAATCTACCTGTTTTATAGATCCCCTGTGACGAAATAGGATGACGTGAATACTTTATAGGTAGGATACTCAATCCATCGGTGGAGATGCTATATTTTAGCACAGTGGTGTCGACCGTGCATTTCAATAGGTAGGCGGAGCATAGGAAAAAAGAAATTGTGAAACTTACTTTTTTTGGAGTTTGTATGCAAAAAAAGTATCTTAAGAGATAATTGAACTCCTGCTACTTCTCGTCTTATCTATGAGAATAGCTTTCTTACAGGTGCAGTCTGGCAAACAGGGCAATCTTATTCGTTTATTTAAAAAGCACAACTTTATTCTAGTGACGCAATACTTTCTTACTTTTACTATGCTTATATATTTGTGAGTTTAGGAAGTGCAGCTTCTAAAGCACAGAATACCACCAGTAAATAATATCTCAGGATTAGACGCAGCCATGATTTTTGAAGTGGTGTTTCAGATCAGATCGAATAAGACTGGGACCCTTTAAAAGTCAGGATGATCTAAGCTATATTAAAGTATTACAAAAGTATGATAAAATAACCTTTTGAGAATGTCAACATATTTGCTAAAATCAAAGTGAAACCCTTGCTGATTAAGCACAATACGTTACCCTGGAAAATAAAGTTTTATCAATATCCTCTAAGGAGGTTTTTCCATAGGGTGGAACGCTTAATTGTACGTATGGTTGGTATATGTTGTCGTCTGTATGAATATGTAATAAGTAATAAGTAACAGAAATAAGCGATAATCTAGTCAGTTGGATGGCAAGTAACAAAAAAGTCAAATCAAACTCTGGTACATTTTAGAAATTTAATTAAACTTTGAAAATATTTAATGAGGACGTAATCACACTTCGAAATCAGGTCAACATCTCAAATAGTAATCAATTCAATTTGTCTAAGTAAAAAACGGAACCACTAAGTGAATAAATCTCAATAATTGAGTACTTTTTCAACGGCCAGAAATATTAAAGAGTTTTAGACAGTAATGATATGCTACAGTATTAAAATGATTCTATCAAGCACTAGCCAGAAAAGAAGTCTTGCTATAGAATTACTATCCTTTTGACTTGAAGTGACATAGTTGGAAGGTAAATGTCCCATTTTTGATCTTTAGTTTCTTTCCTCCGTATGTCTTCAAGCTTCAATCTTGCACAGGTGGGATTTAAAACGCAATCGATATGATAAAATATTCGTTTAGAAAAAACTAACAGAAACTATTACGTCGAATCTTAAACATGTGTATATTTAAAAGAAATATTTCTGTAGTTTGTAAAACCAGTTTTGTTATTTCTACCTATTTTCTGCAAAAAGCAGCGAGATTGATTTTCTACCTACATATATGTCATACAGCACTTACAGGTAAAGGGATTTTTGTGTTTTGGAAGGTAAAAACAATATAGTAACACAGTTGTTTTAGGAATACGACGGCCCACAGAAAAAAGGTTTTATTCAGAATTATTGTTGCGTTATTGTTTTATTACGATATGCATCTACTAAAAGAAAAAGTGTTTCTGTATTTCCAAATTCACTTTGTGAAGAACGTCAGTGAAATTATTAAAATAGCATGTAATATCAACCTTAATCAGTTTAGAGCTTTCAGTATATCCTTGTGGAAAATTAACTAAAGTTACAGTTGTTCGCAATTTGAAAGTTAACGATTCTCTAGAAACTTTCATTAAATTTTATTTTACGATTTCTAACATTTAGTTACATAATCGGTTTAATCCATATTTTCCTAGATGCTTACGAGCTTAATGTTTTATATCGTAGTGAATACCTCTCATTTATGTTAATATCATCCATTAGTTCTTATCATGTTTTCCTTTTGATTTTACCTTGACCTTTTAGAAGAGTACGACGCAACTACTTTATGACCTTTATGGATATTGCAATGATTGCAATTTTAAATTTATTAGTCTGCATGAGACCAAACCCTCCTTATTTCAACAAGACCATAATATTAACTTCTGACGTTATAATGTGTTTTGTACACTAAAGTTGAATAATAGCAAATTTGCTGTTTGTCAAACTTTACATAAAATTATGCTTTAGTTTACGCATATTCTCTACAACGTTCAAAGCTTCACAAAACATTATAATGTTCTCTTTTAGTTTTGGTTAGTTGTAACGTCCAATTTTGAGCTTCAGTGGTTACATAATCAAGGGCAACAAAACTAAACTTTGATAACGTTAAATTATTTAAAATATAAATATAATGTGGGAGGAAAAATAAACAGTTTGGAGCTCAGTTATGTTGTGGCATTCAGACAAACCTACGTACTCTTACAGAGGTTGTTAGCATTCTTGTAAACAACACAGTTGCCGGTAACGATGATTGAATGTTGTTTTAACATTTTTACACTTCTACAAATTGTTTAACTTTGTGGGCTCGAGGTTTGTACTTTAATGATATTTCTATCATAGGCTTTATTAGATAGAGACTGATAGATCTATAAAGATGACCTTTTTAGTAGATTTTCCTCATGTTGCTATGGTCTACTGTGTCCAAAATGTTTTACTTTCCTGTATTTAAAATGATTGCTGTGTATCAGAATCCTTACTGGTATTTTTGATTTATTTTTAATGTATACGTTCTTCCCTTTTCAATTGGGAGAACTCCATTTTTTCCTTGTTACAGCTTATTTTGATGTTAGTAGATATCTTGACAACTTTCAGAGTTCTTTGTAGCTGCTGTGCTTTCCTATCATATGACTTGAAGATATAAAGTAGGCGAGACAGCTTTGCTCGCTAGTATATGACATATAAGCACATAAGCTGCTTATGTCTGTGGTTCCACAAGTCCGACAATTCTACGACTGTCAGAAGTTTAAATCAACAGTGGCATTAAATGTAGAGGTTATAATTCTAGAAAGAACTGATTTTTACAATCAGCAATTAACATCTACATTCTGTTGGATACTTATAAACAAAACAACTTAACAGGACCATCACTGCCCGTCATTTACCAACACTGATCATCAAATTGAGTATGAAAAGAAAATTGTTAAACTCTTCGGTCGCCATTACCAACACCATCAATTACTAACTCCATGCGAAAATGATCTTATCTTCATTCTACGTTCATGGCTGACTTAAACTCTTTTAACAGTAGTTCAGTACATTCGCGCCATCGACGTCTGAAACATCATGCTCGTCACGTTGTCCCGAATAATCGTCTCCAATTTCACTACCATCTATTAACATTAACGCTGCCAGAACATGTAGTTATTTCCGTTTTCGCATCGCCTTCATCTTCATACCTCTAGAAAACTGTTCAGCGTCCAGTTCCAGCTACTAACTGTCTAACTATCTTGATCAAGGGGAGCTTCAAATAGCTTTTAAAATTACTTCTTTCAGGAAGCATAAATCAACAATGAACGTGATGATATTTTAGTAGTATCATTTTAGATGTTAAATAACGTAGGTGTGCAAAATAGAGACAAACGCTTTTTGATACTAAAGGGTTCCATTTCTGTTTGTTTTCAGGTGGTTCCGAATTTTTCTGTTTAGTATAGTCGAAGTAGTTGCAATCTTAGGTACTTGTTCGATACAGCTACCCCTAAGAAAACGACGTTTTGAAAGCAACTTTTTGGTATCAGCAGGTAGAGAATTACTCACAAAACACAATTAGATGGCTGAAGGTAAAGAAGATTAATTTAATCTTGGTGAAGCCGACGAAAAACAAACTTAAGTTATGTTGCACGATCGAAACAATGAAGTTAGCAACTATTTAGCTCCTGCACACACTAACAACCCTCTACTGCAACATGAACCGCGTATGGATGTTATAGGCGGCTGCTTTCACTTGCAAAATGGCCCAATCTTGTGGAGGGGGGTTAGCGAAGGTGTGGTTATTTTATAAGCAATTAAACGTTTATTTGTTTTAATAAATTCCACCCCAATCTTGCGGGGGGGGGGGGCAAAGCGAGAATGTAGTTAGGTTAAAAGCTATTAAACGTTAATTTTGTTTTAAATCAATTCATCCATGCTTGCGCGGGGTCCATGTTCTCTAGCCGATCTAGTGAAATTGGGTTGTAGTACTGTCAGTTGGTACGTCGTCGGAGAGTAGCAGGAACGTAGCTGCGATGTTATAAAGTCATGACTGTCATTTTGCTAGTGAACTGTCAAGATCGTCGATTTTCAAAGTTTTTAAAAAATTTCCTAAGTGTTTAGCGTCGGAGAGGCCTTCCACAGGTGTCTTTTGATTCTCTGAATGGATACACATGCATTGGTAAGGTTAAATGCTTTCTGTGCAAGTTTAATTCTAGGGGTAGCTGTATCGAACTGTTAGCCAGTCTTATACATCATTTCAAAAACGTTCTAAATATTTAATTAGTTGAGCATTATAACAAACCTACTTCATGGGGTTATTCTGCCTGATTTGCTAAAATTTTGTTTTACCCAACACATTTCCACGGTTCTGTATATCAAGTTCTAAAGTCAATATTAAATACTAACATATAGACCAGGAGTGGGTAAAATAACTAACCCCCGTAACTAAATTGACTTGTATAACAACAAAACATGTTTGCATCACAAACGTCAAAAGTAAATTGTTTGCTTAAATCTCTGCTGATAATACACGAGAGAATTCGGCTTTAGGGTCCCTATTTGACTATCTACATAAACGAAAGCTTCTATAAGTAGAATTGATAAATAACAACCTTCGAAAGATTAGAGTTCAAGGCCAACACTTGACCAGCTATTGTAAAGGGGTTTTTCAGGATAGTTAGATCGGAATCAAAGAACTTAATAACGGATTGCTTCAAAGGATTCCATTTCTATGGAAGTTAAACAGAAAATCAATTTGAAAAGAACAAAACCCCTAGATTGCATATTTTCAAATCAAAAGATTCTATTGAAAAGACATTTATATCATAGACAATAGCTGAGGTTATTAAACCAATAATTACTTTAGATTGTATTTTCAAAATTCAGTATTTCGAAAATAAGAGACCCATAAGAAACGTTTATCAAATAAATTAAAAGAGCAGTAGTTATTTTCTTTATTTCCCTGGGCAACTTAAATATTTTGGAAAGAATAAGTGTAAAAATCAGCCAAACAGCCGGTTGCAGTTTTAAAAGCGTTAGAGCGATGTTAATTTCATATTCAGTTCAATGCGGTGCGTGAAAGTATAAAAATGCTGTTAGTGGCCCTTTCGCGCTCCTATCTCGTTTGCATTCTCAATCCTGGCTGAATTTCTAGAGTTGCGGAATCACAGCCCCCGCTGGAACATATCACCGAGCACGCTGCCCGGCGGACGTCCATGCTTTGAAGATGGGCTGGACTGTAAATTGTTGTCGGGTTTTAGACAGTCTTTGCTTTTCTGAGATACCGCTTACTCAATGCTCTTGCGATACGCACAAAGCGCGTGTGATGGTGGAGTCTTGCAATATGTTCAACATTGACAAAACTTATACAAGCCCGCTACTGGCAGCGTCTTCTTTGTTTAATATCTGTCATCCCTGACATTGCTAATTCCACTTATAATATCTGGTTTAAAATATCGAAACATTCAAAGAAAACTGTTCTAATTTTCTATTAAATTAAAGGGAACCATACCAGAATAACAAATATTTTAGTTGGTTTCAGATTGTACACACAAAGTTGTATCACTTAAGCAGATCACTTAAACAGGAAATAAGTTTATAATTATAGTGTTTGATGTAATTAAGGTCTTATTCAATAATAAATTTTGTAGCTAAAATTAACTGTTTGTGTAACCCTTGTGTGTAGCATTCTTGGTCGTATACTACCACGTTTCCCTGCACTAAAATTATAATTTTAATTGGTTTAACCCCGGAAAAAAGTTTTACAAAGTACAAAAACCTTGAAATTCAATTAACTTTTTTATAAAACACCGAAAATTACCTGAATAGTATAGTAAGTAAAATAGAAATACCTTGATAATATTTTAAACTTAAACACTAAAACACAGACAGCCAGCAAATAAAACTGAAATGCACCAACACCATCTCTTTGTTTTTCTAGCTTAGTAATTTATTTAATTTATATGATTGTCTAACCGTCCTATTTGTTACTGTAAGACCAAGAATTTAACGAAAAAGGTTAAAGCTTACCGGTGCCAGTTCAAATTAGCATTGAGAGAGCTTTAGTATTCCCGAAACACTTTCAGGATATTGCTTTGAATATCGATAAGCGTTAGACCATAGTCCTTTTTGTTCTGGTTCGTAGTCACTTTGAAAATTTGTTAAGAAATATTTGAATATAAAGTAAGAATTTAAATTTTTCTTACGTATATGTTCTTGTAAATTATTCAGACTTTAATCTAGGAATTTTTAGTTAAGACTGTTTATAAAAAAATAATTTGTAATTCATTTACTAAAACCGATACATCGTGAACATTCAAACGTGAAATTTGCACATAGCTAGGGAGTCTCAGCGGTGTACGGCCGGGATCCGAATATTATTAGAGAAGCCTGAAGTAGTTTGAGAAGATGACAAAGTGATTAAGTTAAGACTGGGGAAACTTAATATCGGGAAACTTTATATCGTTTTTCAGAGACCTGAAAGTTTGATATCTATAAGGCTGTAAAAGTTACATCTATAATCTAATAATTGTAAAAAACAAAACAGATTTATTAAAGTGTTAAAATGTAACTTAAACTTTGTTATGCTGCAATGGAGTCCAAAAAGCATTCGGTTTATCCATTAGTAAAATTTGTTTTTTTTTTTCGTTTTAGTTTAACAAAAAATCGAAAATGCTGTAAGGTGACAGTCTTGTGTAGGAACAGTTTTTTTGCAGTTTAACGTGTAAAACTAATTTCCTGAGAGGATTTCTAAAAGATTTAACGTTCGGTGTTTGCCATTTTAAAACTCAACGTAATATTAATTTTAAAAAAAGGTCTAGACATAGTGTACAAAAAGAAGTTTACGTAATAGTACACAAAACAGTTGTTATTACGAAAGCTGAAAAAATGCAACAGTCTAATAAAGCTATAATGTGAATAGGTCTGAAGATGATTTTTAAGTGCTCGCGTATAAATAAGAATCTAACTGGTATGTTACAACAAAGAAAATAAAGAAGTTAAATGTAATTATTGAGAATTCTGAAATTATTAAACATATTCTCTCTTTATTTATCAAATTTATTTTTTTGTATTGCTATACATTCAGGAATTGTGCATGGCTTGCTTTGGTGACTCGGACCAAGAGTGGTCTTGTGAGCGGACACAGATTCTTCCAGAGCCGGGATATGTCGAGAGAACGAGAGAAGATTACAAAGATCTCGTGACTACATCGTTGATCATTTTCTATCTGTCGAAGTCACACTCGGGGTTGTGGTAATCTTTTTTGAGAATTTCGAAAGATTTTCTTTATTGGACATATTTTTTTTCATTTATCAAACTTTTCATTTTTCATTGTCCCATATTCGAAAGGGCATGTAATTTTTGTAAGTTTTAGGTTCACTGATAGTCGATGTAATGATAAACTTTGTAGAATTAAAAATCTTTGTATATTTTGAGTTAGATTAGAAGACCTTAACAATGTATTTCCAGCTGCCTGTTCTGTAAGTCTTAACAAGATATAATTAAACTCAAAATCACCGTTTTTGTCACCAAAACTGTTTTCATCTATCTTCAGTAGTATTCCTCTCCCATAAGCAGAAATCAGCATCTTCTGCGAGAATGTCAGTTGCTTTTTTGTCTTCTAACTTTTCTGTATTAAATTTTATTCTTAATATTTTTGTTTTTTTTTGTACATAATCTCAGGTTGGATTTGGCTTGTTTGAAGCGCGTGGTCATTTAAGTCGACAAGACTAATTAGGGCTGGGAATGTTCGTCTTTCTTTGATAGTTGTATGATGGAAACAATTTTGTAAACAGTTCTTGTTTAGGTTCATCTCACTCAGTCTAGCTTTTCTTATTACTTCTTCAAGGTTTTTATTAATCTGTGTCAACTCGGATAGATAGTGTTAGCTGTCCTTTTGTAAAATGACTTTTCATCTCCTACGAGTACCATCTCGGTAGGTGTATACATGTTTTGTATAAGTTTGCCTTTCAGAAGGCTATATATAATATTCTTGCCCAATAATTTTTCTGGCATGAGTAAATTTCTGATTCTGTGTAGTAGTGCTCTTGTTTCAGAGTTTTGTAGCTTTGTTCCTGGTGTATAACCATTTTCATGCCTAGGTGAATTGGTTTTAGTAACGGTTTGCTGTCATAGTAGCGCGCTGAATCAATTTTCGGGAACTCCTTAACAACTGTGAAAACTGGGCTTAACTCAAAAACCAGGAGATAAAAGATAAGATGTAGTGAGGAAAAAATAAATGGACGCACAAGATTTTCTTTAGAGATTTTAGCGCTTTAAAAGGTAGTTAAAAGAAGATACCTAGGAACAGAAATATCTATTATTGTATCGGCACGAAGGAGTGTAAAGATTGACGTGGTATCGCCGTAGGCGGCACGAGGGAGAGTAAAGAAGGAGGTGGTGCCGCCGGAGGCGGCACGAAGGAAAGGAAAAGTGGAGGTGAGGCCGCCGAAGGCGGACCGAACGAGGGCAAAGCCAGAAGAGCGGTCGTCGAAGGCGGCCGTCACAAGACCACGAACGTCTAAATACTACCCAAGCGAGACCAACCAGAAAGCAACAGCATCACTAGCTCTTACCTCCCATACGTTTCTCTCGCTCTGCCACCGACTTCCCGCCTTTTCTTCCATATTTCTTGAATATTCCCAACCGCAAAACCACGCACCCGTCTTTACGCACAAAAATCATCGAAATGCAAACACACCAAACACGAGCTACTCCAAACTCTCCATCTGGCACCCACACCCACAGTTGGCTCGACTTCCAAACACAAACTCCCATTCTCGTCCCCGCGTCCCTCTCGCCAGGCGCCCACTTTTTCCGAAAAAATATTTTGTACTTATAGTCTGCGGGCTAATCCGGTCTTTTAAGAAAGCAAGGATTAGCATAGGTCCAGATCTCATTTAAGTCATTTTAAAAAACAATACAGAAGTATGCAGTAAACAATCTGAAAACCCTAAACCCTAAAATAATCAAGATCCACTGTGCTCTTTTTTACTAAGTGGAGCTAAACAAAACCATCCAAAAACATATCAAAGAGAATATACTCGTAAGAAAACATAATAAAGCTTTAATTGAAAAAGTTTTAAAAGAAACAGAAGCCTCAAGTGTTTAAGACCATCACTAAGGAGTAACAAAATTATATGCATTAAAAACCATCAGGAAAGAGAGGAACAGATGTAGCAAAAATGACAAAAGCAATAGAAGATTATCATAAAAACCTTTATAGCTGCGAGAAAACAAACACAGAAGAGAATGTGAAAAGAGAAATCTGAAACGTCGGATCAGAAGAGATACCGGATATAAAAGCATATGAAATTAAAAAAGCCATGAAAGCTATAAAAAATAACAAAGCTCCAGATCCAGATGACATCTTAACAGTTAAAAGAAAGTAAAGATATCGTTCTACAAACACTAATATTTACTACTTGCCTACACACCAAGGAGAAACGATACACAGAACTATAGACCCATCTCTCTGCTATTCCAAATATACAAACTTTTCATGAGGATTATCACCAAAAAATTAACAGAAAAACTAGATGCATACCAACCAACGGAACAAGCCAACAAGAAAGCTAACGAATACCATCTACCTTTACACCTCGCGTTTGTAGAATAAAAAAGGCTTATGATAGTATAGAGCTGTGAGCAGTAGAGCAAGCCATGAACTGCAGAATAGATTCCATGTACAGGCAACTTATCCAAAGTATATACCGGAAAGCAACAATGAGAATAAGATTAGATGAAGCAAGGAATTCCATACAAATTAATCGAGAGGTAAGACAAGGGGATGTAATATCCTGAAAACTATTTAGCTTGGCCCTTGAAGATGTCTCCAAAACATTAGATTGGATCAACTTAAGAGTAAATATAAATGAAAAAAGATTAAACCATCTAAGATTCGCAGACGACGTTGTCCTAATTGGCAACTCATCTGAAGAATTACAAACTATAATCAAACAGTTAGCAGAAGCTTCCGATAAAGTAAGTTTAATGATGAACATCAAAAAGATCAAAATATTGACAAACACAGCCGAAATTAGAAAGCTACCAGTAAACAACTGTGCTTAGAATTATGAAGCCGAATAAAGAATATCAAACTGGCAAAGTAACAAGACAAACACGATTAACATGGAGAGGATTTGGTAAACTAGCATGGTGCTGAAAAATCATAAACTACCCCAATATCTCAAAAGCAGGGTTTTCAATCAATGCATGCTCCCAATTATTACATATTTCTGCTAAACCAGGACTCTTACTAAAAGAAACATAGACAAAATAGATAAAACTCAGAGAAAGCTAAAGGACAAAAAAGAAATACATGGATCTGAGAAAAAACAAAATTTGAAAATGTTATACAAAACGTTACTAGACTTCAATGAAGGTTTGCAGGGCATACAGCAAAACAATAGTGTGATTCAGCACTGGAGACCGTGATTAGTACACAGAACACGAGAAAGACCATAAAAGAGATGGGAAGACGACTTCAAACAATCAATTGGAACACATTGGTAAAAAGTTGCACAGAATAAGCAAAAATGGGAAGAAGAAGGAGAGCCTACGTCCAACGATGGATGAGAGAGAGCTAAAGAAGAAGTAGAACAATTAGTAGTAATGCATTTAATATTAAAGATTACTGTAAGACACAAAGAAAAACCCTCATGTATTCACTTTGGACATATAACGCACCTTATCGTATCTGCTACGTGTTCTTCACAATCGACACCGTAAAGCCATCTCTGTTTACATGCTTCGGAAACTTTATGATTTTTAGATTACGAAACAGATGACTGTAAAATGGTGGTTTTGATTAATGTCATTTTGATTTGAGAATAGTTGTTTGGTAGCTTCTGAAGCAGAGCGTTTTTGCTGTAATGTGTCTTTTGGTTTTCACTTTATTTTTAGAGGCCACAAAAATGTTCAAGACGATTTATCAGACACTTCGTTGGTTTGTTGCTTGACCAATCAGATTTTGAGGTCAAGGTTATCTTTTAAATCCAATTAACCCTCCTTGATCGAGACATATTCTTTTGTGATAGGTTAGGCTGGGGTTAAACTTTCTCCAAAGGTATATCCAAGAATACCTTGTATCTCTAGTTCTGTGGATTTTTGAATTTTCCGCACATTTCATTCAACTGTCTTAAATGAATGCTAAATGGCATTCTAGAATCTGATTGGCTAGTTAATAGAAAATGCTAAAATTGTTTATCTCGACAGTGCATCGCCAGTCAAAAGTTGTTCAAACATCGGTTTATCTTTCCCATTGATAAACAGTGATGTAGGTTCAACAGCATCAAGAGAACTGCTAGAAAAGGAAAATTCAAACAAGAAAGTTGATCAACCAGACAACGGATTTGGTGAGCAAAATTCAGATAATGAAGAAGTTGAATTATATGTAAAGGAATCAGAGGAAAACGCAGAAGAAAGTATGAATGAAGGGGAAAATAGAGAAAACGATAGCTATGATTTACAGGATCAACATTTTCAGGAGCAATTAATTGTTAGTTAAGGTCCCAAACGTAAGAGAAATAGGATTTTAAGAATGATACTGGAAGGCAAGTGAGAAAACTTGAAGAGTCGTGCAATTCAATAGCTTGCAATAAATTTTTGAAAAGATTTTGCAGTACCATTTCTGAAATTGATAGACAAAAAATACTTGAATCGTTTTGGAAAAGCTTGAACTGGAAAGAAAAAAATTATGTCACTAATTGAGTTGTAAAGAAAGAAAGCGAAGAGTTAAACTACAAATTTGAAACTTCTATTGTTCTATTTTTTAAAATGTGGTGAAAACAAAATACCAGTTTATAAAAAGTTGTTCTTAAACACTTTGGAATTGAGAGAATGGTCAGTGAAGAACTGGGTAGAAAAATTCACTTATGGAATAAAAGCGCAAAAAGTTAGTCACTTACCCAGAGAAGAAAATGGTAGTATAAAATTTCATCAAGAATTTCTTGAAAACCTGCTCAAGTTACCTAGTCACTTTTGTCACAGGGATAGCAGTAAATTGTATTTGGAACAATCGTTCTCTACTTTTGCCGATTTGTGCAAGGTTTACCAAAGTAATTGCCGAACCTCTGGAAAAGATATATTGTTGAAAAATAATTTAATGAAATTTGTTTAAAAAAAAATGAAAATTGACATATGTAGCTCCCGTAAAGATAAGTGTTGTCTTTGTGTGCAACATCTAGCAGAAGATTTAGACCAAGAAATATTGGAGAAGTATCGATATATGATAAAAAAAAGCGCAGCAAGACAAAACAAAGGATAAATAAATTTCGGGGCTTCTTGAATGTTGGGCTGTATGCATGGACCTTCAGGCTATAAAAACATGCCCTTAGCTGAAGCTGAACTACTTATCTTTTCTTTCTAGCCAAATTCTTCTTTATCAGTTGAAGTTGGTTTTGTCCTGAAGCATCTTTTCAAATTGTCTGATTGGTGTTCAGCAACTTTGTTAGAAATCTTTGGGATCTTCTTTTCTTACTGCCTTTTCTACTTCATTAGTTGTTATTGCTAGAGTGGTCATGATTTCAGAATTTGGTGATTGTTCGGATCTACTGTCTTCAAAAAGCTTCTCTATGTAAATCCTCCAGGTGTTCATCTTCTCTGTTTTTCTGTGATGATGTGTATTTTGCTGGCATATTTGGCTTTCTGGGTACCAGCCGCTAGTTTTACCTTCCTATGCATGCTGAATGTGTCGTATTTTCGCTGAAGAAGTTTTGTTTCTTTGCATTGCACCTTAAGCCATGCTTCTTTTGTCTTTCTGATATCTCTCCTTATCTGTCTCTGAATGTTATTGTATACCGACTTGTTGTTCTTTACTTTTCTTCTTTTTTCCATAAGCT
Organism: Ignelater luminosus; assembly: GCA_011009095.1. Classification (NCBI taxonomy): domain Eukaryota; kingdom Metazoa; phylum Arthropoda; class Insecta; order Coleoptera; family Elateridae; genus Ignelater; species Ignelater luminosus. Next base: position 59,451 of record VTPC01091019.1, on the reverse strand, counting down.
GCAGAATGTCGTCTGTCATTCAGTTCTTTCTTTTTTCTTTTCTATCTATTAGATATACATCATCAATCTCATTACAGACCGCATCGCTGCTATCAAGTAATTATTCCGTATTGTTTGTTTTCTTTAAGTTTTTTACTGTTTCAGATAGGGGTTCTGTCGCTGTCCTTCTAGTTTCTTCATCTTTCAGATTTTTCATGTTGCATCTTCTGTTTTTCTCCTTATTTGTGACTTTCTTGAGTTTTATTCTTTATTTTCCCACTAAGGATATGTGATCTGATGGTGTAATTGTTTTAACGAATAGACAACCATTTCGGAACATTTTATTCACCATCATATAATCGATTTGGTTTCTAGTTATTTTCCCTGACTGGTCTAGTGGAGAAATCCATGCGTACAGTCGTCGTGGTGGTAGCTTAAAGAAGGTATTAAGAATTACATAACCTTCTTTTTCTACAAATAGTTTCAGTCTTTCTCTTGTCTCGTTTCTAGTGCCCAGCCCGTGGTCTCTAATCAGTCCCCCGCCCGATTTTGTGTTCAAGTCTCTTATCAGTAGAATCATGTCATTTTTCTTGAATTTCTTGTTTGCTAATGTGCTGTAGAATTGTTCTGTGTCTTTGTCTGGTTGTCAGCGGTTGGTGCGTCTACCTGTACGATATTTAATTTCACTGGAGTAGTGTTTAATTGCATTACTAGTATCGTTTCGGAGATTGGTATAAAATTTTTGATGTAATGTTATATTCTATTCGATATTATCATGCCAATACCATGAATATGTTGTCCTGCATTATTTCCCGAGTAGTGTACCTTATGTTCTCCAACCATACAGTAACCGTTGTTGGGGCATCCCATTATGCCTATCTGGCCATCTTTGGATGGCGTTATGTATCTTCCCTGCTTGGGACATTGTTTTTACGTTCCACATACATATCTTGATGGTATCTTTATCGATGTCTAGCGATGGTTTCCTATTCTTTCTCTCTTTCTTTTCGTCACAGGGACTTCGCTGAAAGACCTTGTCTTTTGGTAGTAATCTTCCTCTCCTGCCCAATCTTGGATTCCAAACTCTATGATTAGTAATGTTTTTTACTGCGTTTATTGCCATGCAATGATTATTTTATTAGAGATATCCTTCTGGATCTTTAATAAAGTGATTTCACCTTGCCTTCTCTGTTCATATACAGTTGGGGTCAATTTCTTAACCTGTGTTTGGCACTTGTTTGGTGTCCATCGACAGAATAATTGATAACTAAATTCAATTTACTTAGCAAAATAATACGAACGGGCATTATGACTATCTTTCGAGACTTATTCCCACTGGATATGTTGTATTGCATTCCAGTTTTTTAGAAGTAACAACCGAATTCTCCAAGATGTTAATGGTATCTTAACGTGTGCAGAATTTTCAAATTCCAAATAAATATCAGCAGAAATAACTAAAAAAAGGTTTTTAGAAAGGTGAGTTTACATTACTATTACTAAAGTTGTTGCTGAGAACTGTTTATAGTACGTTTATTTGATGGCGAACAAATCATCAGGCACAAACAAAAAGAAAAAAAATATTAAATTGCAACTCTTATTAAGACAAAATTCGGACCCAATATGCAGACGTCAACTATCTAGTAATCATAACTAAAATACTAAACTTGAACAATTAATTAATGAACATCTAAACAGAGCTTTATTGATACTGCAACAAAGAGAAACTAAAACCTTTGTTGCTTGATACAATTTTTTTTATATTGGTTGATAAACATAGCACCATTTTGATAAATTCTAGAAAGAAGCAATGCATTTCTTGCATTAGCAGAGTAGTAAATGCATACGCGTCAAAAGCTCAAACCCATGACAACATCTCACTGAAAAAACTGTCAAACTGTAAGGCTACTATTATGTTGTAGCACCATCTCAAACCTTGGAAGTTATTTAAAAACTTACATATTCCTAAATTGAGGGCTGTAAATGTAAATACTATGTAGTTACCCATACTGAGAATTACAGAAAGGTATAAACACCGACAAAGGCGCAATTTAAATATTTAAATGGTTGCGATATATTAAAGCAAAATAGGCTTACAACATTATTAGGAACAATGCTCTTACTAGAACTGCAAAAGTTCTAAGTTTCTATTTCTTTTACAACGTTAAAAAACAGTTTTCTCTTTAATCAAAGTGATAAAATGACAATTAAAGTCATAACTTATTACACTAATCACGTTTGATCTCGCATAAAGGTCGACTTTAACCCACCCACATGCTTTTACACGTCACTAAGAAACATTTACGTACTATGTGGAAATGAGGCATAAAGCTTTTAATAATTAACTACTACTGAAACTTACTACCCACTACGGTATTTACATCGGTAGGTCGCATATTTATGAGAGACTGGCCCTTTAATGAACTTTTGGACACATTCCTCTTTACAAATTAATAAAAATTGAAACCTAAATAAAAATTAAATTGGTTAAAACTTAATAACCTCTAATCAACAGAAAAAATGCAGGGCGCGTAGTACAATTTTTTTTTCAGTTAATGAATTTTAAGAGATTCAACGAAAAACATTTTTGAAGTTTCATTATTTACGTGGATGGAAGTAATAAACTTTTGTTTATTACGTAAAGATTGAATTTGGTGCTGAAAAATGTATTAATCATCGTTTTATTGAAATATCTCTACGAAACGGAAAAGATAATTAAAAAATATTTTCTTATTTATTATACAACAGAAATATAAGGTTATAAATATTAGAAATTCGCGTTGAAAATATTTTTCATAATTACCATCACGGTGTATTCGCTTGGGATGTTTTATAACAGAAAAGTTAAACAATATTTTCTGCCCTTAAATGGTATTATTACGAGCTTTGAATACCGTCGGGAGAACTTATATAAAGTACTTAGTGTAGTAGAAAAATTGTATTTCCAATAGCAAAACGGATTATGTTTGTTGTCTAACTTTTGTGACAGTTTTGAAAATTCTTTTGCAAAACGAGACAGAATAATTTCAAACAGGTGCAGGGTAAAACCTTTTAATTTACAAAACAACAAAATTAATGGAATGGAAATGTAACATCAACAGGTGCAATACAAACACAGTAAAATTAATGAAGGGAAAGCAGAGTCAGATAGCACACTCGATTTTGCTACGGGGATCACATGTCGAGGATGTAATTAATTAAACTGAGGTGTATTACTACTATTAAGAAAATTGCTGCATAATCTAAATAAATAAAAGCGTAGGGTTTGTAAAATCAATTACATTAAATAGAAATGCTATGGTGGCGGTTTCATCCGGGACATGTAGATATTTTAGAAAACATAGAAGTAGATAAAGCTCTGGGGACTTAAAGGATCTATGTATACTCACTACGTTAAAAATTTGCATTTATTTCTGTGTGAGTAAAAAAAAATTCATGCAAAGGAATACGTTAGTAGTCTTGAGCCAACAAGACAAATGACAGATAAAGATGATTTAAATTGAAAGAAAAAAAATTTGATTTCAGTCTATTCAGCATGATGTTCTTTCAAACAATTTCACATAGGTTGTTCTTCGGAAAAGATTCGTTTATGGCGTAGAATTTAAACAGAGTTAGTGCATTTCGCAAAAGTTTCCCATTAAGTCAATCCCAACAAAGTTAAAA
>VTPC01091019.1:0-50812 GCA_011009095.1 Ignelater luminosus | reverse complement strand
TTTTTTACTTAGATAAGAACTGATATTGTGTTTCTAGCTTTCTCTTTCTCGATAATGGCTAAGTTCGATTGGTTTGTTTTTGCATTCTAGTTATCTAGATTATTGTTATCTTCTTGCTGCTCTTGGTGTTTTTCTTTTACATTCTAAAGAGTTTTCCCAAGTAACCTACCAAGCATTGACTACAAGGCTTTTGGTGTTATATTCAAATTGTTTTGCCTTTTAAACGGTATAGAGTACGATTGTGTTCATAATCTGATTATATTAATGACTAATGAATGGTCAGATATTAGATTATGGTTTTTATCAGTACCTACGGACATTCCTAGATAAAAAGAATTCATTATGATATTTCTTGTATAGTTTATGAAACAGTAAAGTTAGTTAGTCTTCCTAAAAAGTAAAATTTATCACTATATTATTTTCCCGTTGATAGTATGTTATATGATTTAGAATTCTTTAGATACAATTCTGTGTTTTATCTTACAGACATACCAGAACACATTAACATGTTTACGTTATTATAAGACTGTTGCATTTTTTTAAATTTCCACAAAAATCTTGGCTAAGGACCACAAGCGTAACCGACTGCGAAATTTTAAATCAAATCTTGGCCTAAAGATCTAAATGATAGTAATGTGTTGTCAAAGACACAGCACACACGTACGAATATTTTCAGGAATTATGGAAAAGTTTAGATTCTAAGCACGATTAAAACGGTCTTTTGTAAGTAGCAATTTAAGTTGACTTAAAATAGTTTTTAGTACTTTTGATAACATTATTTAATAAACTAAAGTGTTGATATTCTACCAAAATAAATCGGCCATAAAATTCTTTAACTTTTACTATGGCTGCTCTTTTTCAATTACTTTTTGTATTATTCTTTAATTATATCATTGATATTAAGAACACTAATGCCCAATATTGTACTGATTATCTTAATTTGTTAACAAACTTTGTTATTTTAACTCATGTGTTTGGTGTGTCGAGATACAGAGAGCTCTCTTCTTCTTCTTTCTCTTTCTCATTTATGCCTTACGGCGTTGGATCCTCGGTCTAGCTTCTATAGGTGGTTCTATCTCTTGCCACTTGCTTAACCTCTTCCATTGTTTTTCCTCTTTTCCGTGCTGACTCCCTGAAATTGCCCTCCCATTGAATTCTGGGTCTTCCTCTATCTCTTCTTCCTTCTGTTCTCAGTTCAAAGATTTTTTTCGGGTGTCGGTTGATATCCATTCGTTTTAGATGTCCCTATCATTTTAGTTGTTTTGTTTCTATTTTTTCTACTACTGGTCTTTGTTTCGATTTTTCCCTAATTTTCCCATTTCTGATTCGGTCTCTCTTCGTCATCCCTACTACACTTCTTAAATATTTCATTTCTGTAGCCGTCACTTTGGATCTTATCTTATCTGTTATTGCCCCGGATTCTGCCCGTATAGCAGAGTGGGTAGATAGATTGTTTTGTAGTTCTAAATGCATTTTTGTTTGATTGTTTAGCTGTTTCTTCTCTATTATGGTGTTATTTATTTGGTAGTATGTTCTATTTGCTTTTTCACTTTCCAAGTCTATTCTACCGTCCTGTATTATTGTTCCCAGGTATTCGTACTTCTCTATGTATTGTAGTTGTTTCTCGTCGATTTCTATTGGGGTGTGGTGGTCTATTTTTTTTCTTACTTATTTTCATTACTTTACTCTTTTGTTTGTTAATGCTCATTCCCTGTTCTCTAAGATGGTCATTCTAGATATGAAGATTGTTTGTAGTTGTTGTATGTTTGTGGCAATTAGTACAATATCACCGACATACATTAGATCTTACGTATATATTGGGTTTAGATTACGGCATCCTAGTCTTTTTTTCTTTTGTTTATGTTACATTTTTTAATTATAATGACCATATATATTATGAAGGAAAGTGGATTCAGACTATCTCTTTGTTTAACCAATTTATCCATTTTTAATTCTTTTGAAATACGACCATTCAGCCGTGCTTTTTCTTTTGTTCCTTTATTGAAGTTCTTTATTACTCTTGCCAGTTTTTGGCTTGCTTGTAGTTCCTGCATTGCTTTCGACATACGTATGAGTGTACATCTTTATTTTTATTCGCTATCTTCTCTATGACTGCACATAATTACTGTGTGTATATATATGGTCTTGCATTTGGTGACTTGGTTGGAAGGCTGCTTGCGTGTCTTCTAGTTTATCATGCATTTCTCTTCTTAGCCATCTTTCTAAGATTTTTGAGTTGATTTTTGGATGCTATTGCCGACAGACATATCGCTCTGTAATTATCGCAGCTACCTGTTTCTCCATTCTTGTATACAGGTACTATTATATTATTATTCCAATTCGTTGGAACCTGTTTGGTGTTCTATGCCTCCTGGAATATTTTGAGTAGCCGCTTCTCCACCTTTTTTTTAGTACCTCCGCGGGGATGCCGTCTTCTTTTGTTGCTTTTCCATTTTTTGTAGTTGTTAGAGATTTTATTCCTTTCTCCTCTGATATTGTTTCGGATTCTTCATTGTGTTCGTCTATTCTTTCTATTTATTCATTCTGATTATTTTCGTGATACTGAAACTTCTTTTCATAGTGTTTTGTCCAGGTTTTTAGGACTCCTTCTATTGTTGACTCATTTCTTACTTTCGTCATTCTTGATGCTCCTTATCTGCTTTGTTGGATTCCCCTTTAGTCTCTTTATTATATTCCAGAACTATTTTTAATTTTCATTGTTTCTCTTCTATTTTCTTTCCGAATTTAGTGTTCTTTTATAGTTTAGGTTTACTGGCTTTGTACCACAGATTCTTCTTGCTGTGGTTAGTATGATTCCTTTAGTTAGTCATAAATTTACCTTTTGTGGTGAACTCAATAGATTTTTGAGTGCATTCTAAGCATCAAATTTGACATTTCGTCCGAGTATTGGTATTTCATATAAATTCATTATTCTATTTTATAGCAAAATGAATTTAATAAATTGTTTTATGTTTTTTGTTGTTAATGAGATCATTTCTTTGTTGCGAGAAAGTTTTATTCAGGCTTCATTTATGAAATTTGATTTGCGAATTTATTATCAAAACGTGCCTTATTTTAGTTCAAAATTATTTATAGGTTTCTAGTACATTTTTCTGTTATCGCCGATTCGGGGAAAGACTTGTTTATACTTAGGCTCCGTCGCTAGAACAAATGCTGCGGTGTGTCTAGATTAAAGGCCGCTTTAAATTAGAATAATAACGTTTGTATTTTTCCATTTTCAACTTGCCGTCTGTGTTTTGTTCCTTGGTACAGTATACAACCGGCCTCTTTTATTGTAGCAACTCGGTTGTGTGCAAAATCATTCAGGGTTTTCAGGAGAGTCAAACTTGGTTTGTTGACCAAGTAGGCTGCCCCTTCGCGCTTATCGTACTATTAACACACCCATTATTGTGCCGGGAGTTCCAATTTGAAGTTTTTCTTATGAATAACTTGTACCTTATTCCTTTAAAGGTTGTTTTTAAAGCGATGTAACGACGTCTAGTCGGATCTTGCGTTGAGGGGACTCGCGGGTGCTGAGATAATTCTCTGGTCCCTTTTTGAATTTCGCGGTTTAGCCGCCTTTGTCTCCCATGGAAAGGATCGTGAAGTGTTAATACAGAACTTTGTTTCGATTTTAAGACCTGAAGTATCATTGAGATGTGTGAGAACTTAATATGGATTCCATTATTGTGGAAAATTCAGTTTTTGTCCTGGTGAGACGATGTCATCTTGCCAATGTTTGATGTGAAAAGTATACTCTCTCCTGTGTTCTAAATTAATTTAGAGTAAGATTTATGTTAATGTGTTAATTATTTTGTCTGTATCATGAGAATTTTCTTCTATGTTTGTTGTTTGAGAATTTCATAACTTAATATTGTAGCAATTTTCCGGAAAGCTTAGGGAACTTTTTAAATTGATCTACAGGTCTAAAGTTAAATTAACGTTCTTTTATTTGAAATAATATAGTTCTAATAATTCTAGGATCTTTTACGTTTTTAAATCGCGATCAGCTTAATAACGTTAAAGGCATATTTGATATTATGTTTTGTTTTGTTGTATTAAAAGTCATTTTAATGTGTTTACTAGTTAGTCCTTTCGACGTGATTTTATGCATTCATGCATTTTCTTTCTTTATGTAATCTTTGTAAAGTATTTTATTGTAGATTTATTATTGTGTCGATGACCTTTATGGTCCATATTTGAATTTTTGTCAATGACTTTGTTTTTGCATTTTAAAGTTGTAATAATCTTATTGTGGGTTACCTATTTCGGCATTTTATTCGTTAAGCATTATTTTGTTTAATATTCAAGTAATGCATTGGTATGACTGTTCCAGATTTCTAGTAACAAAGAAGTACTAAATTTTGTTGATAATAATAAAGCTGATGGTTTATAAAGTTCATTTCAGTTATAAGAGCGTAAGACAGAAGCTGGAATTTATCGTACATTATGATATTTTTATTTTATGTTTTTTCATGTTATTTGTGAAGTCAATGTAGCTTTTCGGGTAAGTGAGAGTGTATTTTAACATCAGGATACAATTTTCAAGTTTGTATATACAGGGTGTTCGTGGAGTGGACTCCTATATACAGGGTGTTCGTCGATGTAGGGCCAGGTCGATGAGCTAGGTAAGAATCTAAATTGTTTGGATTATTTATTATCTTTGAACCTCCCCCCGTCTTCGACTTCAAGCTACGGGATTGAACATCTTCTGATTTCTGGCTTATACGGGAATTAGGCTTTTTTCGAGTTTTTCCCGTTACAACTTCTCTGAGTGTTGTGGTAAGTTGTCTCTCATATTCTTCTCGTCCATCTTGAGTTTCTAATCTTTCTAATTTTATTCTTGTGTGCTTTTTATTTGGTTTCCTTCTTGATTGTTTGAAGGCTGTGTCCGCAACTAGTAGCCTATGTGTGGTATTTAATTCTGCCCCTCTAATAACTTATTATCGTTTAGAGCATATCTCATACCTCTCGTTATTGTGATGTAGTCTATTCTAGTTTTTGTTTTTATTCCGTGTCCAATTTCTTTATTGTATCCTACATGAGCATTCCAGTCTGCCGTTATGATTAGGTGGCGATTTTTAGTTTGCATTTTTTCTACCGTATGTTGGAGTTCTTCTTAGAATTGTTATTTGTCAGGTGTAGTGGCGTTCTCTGTATATCTGTATTATTCTTACTTTTTCTTGTTGCTATAATTACTGTAATTATTCTAGGGCTTGTTGCTTCCCAATGCGTAACTTTGGTTTCTAGTTCTTTACCGAGAATCTTTCCTACTCTTTCATTTATACGTTGACCTAAAATTTTCAACTACTTTCTGTATTATTCTTTAATTACATCATTGATATTAAGAACACTCACGTCCACTATTATACTGATTATCTTAATTTGTTAACAAACTTTGTTATTTTAACTGATGTATTTCAAGGTTTGAAATTAGTTAAGATGCCCTAAGGTTTGGGGCTTCTACGACTTGGTCTGATTTGAACCTTTTTTTGTGAGCTATTATTTGCTTACTTATCAAATAAACTTGACGTTGAGTACTCAATTAAAAATCGCAATTGCTAAGTGAAACTGATTAATCCATGTGTGACCGCCTATTGATTTCATATTTTTTTCAAATTCCTTTTGTTTAGAAACGTAGAACAATCTCAGAACCGTAACAAAAACAAAATACCGTAACAAGTAGTTAACAGGCTTAACCCCCATACTCTAGGAATATTATGCAATCAGTTTTGTTTAGTTGTTGTACTCCTACTTCTTTTGTTTAATATTATGATTTTCATGATTTTCCTTAATAGTATTTTCTTGAATTATTGAGTTTTGCAGGTATAACGTCTACTTGTCAACGATTTCGAACACTGTAAGAATGAATACTTCTACTTTTACAGTTGAAAGCTGAGAAATAACTCTGAAAGAAGGAACGAAATTGAAGGTGGATGTGATAATGGAGCTGCTCACAGCATGTATTGAGACAAGGTTCAATTAGGCAAATTCTATTAACAAGATCATCATTTATTCACTGTTATTTTAATTGTTCTAAAATTAAAACTTAATTTGGAATGATTGTACAAACATAAAGATTAAGACAAATTTTTAAATTGATTTGAAGAAAAATTTGCTTTGGGAATTTTAAATTTCTACTAGAAAAAATGACAAAGTAATTGACCCTGAAGTATGCCACAGTCAAAAAATTAAAATGGGATTTAAAAATAAAAAAGAAGTTAGAACTGAACTTCATTAAAGTTATTCTAAGTTTTTTAACGTTACAATGAGACCATAAAACTGCAGCGCTATGAAATGAATAAAAATGTCGTTTGATAAAAGGACGATGTATTATGTACCGTCGGAGAGTGGCTTTTACTTCCAAGTTCAGACCTGTTGCGTTTATAATAAAGCTTTAAAGCAACAGTTGGACTCGGAAAGCTCTCAAGGTCACACGCTTAAAATTGATTTTATGTGAGCCGATTACAGCCAAGCTTTCACGAGGCCGCCCTCTCTTGTTATGTGCTTTCATGCTCTGATAAAGTTAAAAATTGCATAACATTTAAATCTCATTTTCTTGAGTGGAAAGCGTCATTATTTTAAAACCAACCATTATTACAACGAACATTTCCTCAACGTGTCTTGATAAAAATTTTCCTTTTTGTTTTGTTATTTGACCAACTGCATTAAAACTATGCTTTCTGTATTACTTAACTTGTGATTATGCCATTTTGAGATCTTGACAACTCGAATGTGACGGACGGAACAAACATTCTGTAAATTCGAAACTTTCTCTTGATTACTACTATTTATATTTATCTTTATCCGCCAAACTAATAAAAATAAATCGCATCAAATTTGTTATAGCTAGAATGGCCTCAATAATAACTTTTATTTACTCTAGTTCAAGGATTTATATTTACTCTTACCCTTGTTATGTTCTTAAGTTTAAAAGCAAATGCAGAGCATTGTCCTTAAAATATCTCCCTGATTCTAACTTACTTAGTAAAACAAGAAGGAAGTAAGAGTAATTTAAACATCAAAAGTGTCTCTAATAGTAGCATCCAACTTGCAGGCAACCCTAAAAGCGGTGGTTGAACCTTCTAGAGTGCAAAGAACTTAGCACGAATGTCCTGAATAATAAATAAGGATACTTTCAGCGTGTAGATGAGTCGCTCGCTAATTAAATACACATCCTAAGTCAGAATTTGGCACTTATAATCATATTTGGTGAGAAATCCCATAATCTTCTTAAAACTGTAACGTTTTTGCTTTTTATTTAGAACAAAATAACGTATATTTATGAACGTTCTCTTCTCAAGCTCAGAACTGCCAACCGCTTAAACACAAGATTGATGTGGAAAACGGAAGATACAAGAAAGATTCATTATTGGATATTCTTCTGTTTATTTTTAACTCAGAAATGACGTTGTATAAATATAAATTTATTATAAAAACGTAAACAAGAAATATGGAACAATTTATGCTTTCAGGAAAACATTTTAATATGTTGCCTGAGATAAGAAATTTATTTTGTACCATATTCAAGTATGCAAAATTGAAATAAAGCATGCAAAGTATATTTTAATATAAGAGCATAGTAATACGCAATTATACACGGGAGTGCTTTACTTTAACTTACAATTTAGTATTATGTTACGTAACAAATTTAACCAGCAAAAATGGAGAAAACAAATCGTTTCACTAAAATAAACTTTTAAACAGGTTATAAAAGGTTTTGTTTAGCCCCTAAGATTGAATGTAAGAACATTTTTCTTGTTAAATTTTCTAGCCTAATCTTTTTTATACATCAGAAGTTGTTTGCGGAGATCTAGAAAAACGTCACAAACTCAATGTTATTTTTTGACCAATCATCAACACTAGTTTCTGTTTTCCTTAACTTTTTTCCTTTTGTCCAACCTAGCTTTATTGCTCTTATTCTTATAGTGATCTTTTTTACACAAGAACGATCACCGAGGCATAAAATCGTCAGATCTAAAAGATAGTTTTGATTATTTTGAGTTATTCTGACATTGCATATCAAGAAAATGCTTTGCGTTATCCAGTTTGAAATCTTGAAAAATTCGCTTGATTTATTGAAATTGTTTGTTGTGATCCGTATTTGTTGTGATACCAGCAGAATATTCTCCTCAGTGTCTGGACTGGTCAGTGTCTTAGAATAAAGACCATGGAACAGCTTGCCACCCTAACTGACTATCTTTCAGGCGTTTTTTGAGTTTGAAAGCCCAGGCCGTCTATTAAGCACCACCACAAGATCCGTTTACAACCGCCGCACACTGCTGGGGCCGTTTCTTCAGTAATAACGCTCAAAACCTTAATTTTGATTTATTGTTGTTTTGAAAATTATTCACGACTAAAAGAAAGAAGATAATGTGACAGATCAAAAAGTAAAGACATGAGGTCTCAAACTGATTACTTTTAACCTTTCAATCCGTTACATTTGTGGTTGGTATCAGCTGGAATCATTACGCCGTTCCGCAATTGCTAAAGAAGTTTTCATGCAGTTTTTTTCTTTATAATTTTTGTTTCTAATTACTATGTCGAGTTCAAGTGCAGGTATGTAATACATTAACAAATTAAAAACAAATCTTAATGATGAAATTAAAGAGAAATTAGGATTCAATTTTATTTTAGAATTTGAATATTTCAATTTAGCGCAAGGGGATTTTAAATCTGCCAATGTAGTATGATAATAGAAGCTCTAATAAAAGTAAAAATGCAGATGTTTAGATGTTTCTTGTTCCCAAATCTCGATCAAGAGAAAAGTAATGTGCGAAATCAGCGCTAAATATAAATCGTTTAGTGAGAAGTTTGGAGACGTTAAGAAGTTTGTTTTGCATAAAATATCATCTCCAGTCCACTGCTTCAATGCGTGCAACTTTCCTTTAAAAAACTTTAAAAGTCAATTGAAATTAAAGTAGATGGCATGCGATAGACATGCCGACAGATTTATGCAAACTGAAAGGAGGTGGTTGGAAGAGTATTGCATATTTCCAACCACCCGACATTCAAGAGGCGGTCGGTCGCTATTAGATTTCCAAGCGAGTAGTGAGCAGACAAAGTGCAGGAAAACAGCAGCATTGCGTACTGAAACCCAACCAGATGTTTTAGTTTTTGCTGCACAAATGCAATTGAGAGCAAGTGGTAAAAGATTTTAAGCAGACGTTGTCAAAATGGCCACCGAAGTAACAGGATTTGCGCAAGAATGCATATAAAAGGGTTTTGTTCAAAAAACAACGTATTTGCCGCTAAATAATGTCCTATCCATGATAATGGAAGCTGATTTTTCACAAAACCAATACAACGTAATCCGAAGTTATGCCAAGGAGATATTTCCACCTTATAACCTAATTCAAAAAGAAAAATCAAAATGTTATCCACAAAATATTTCAATAACAGAAAGTGAAGCAGAGGTACCATTGTCGTCTCTTGTTCGCTCAAAAAGATGTTGTTAAATGTTTAGATTCATCGAGTTTTCTAACTTTAATTTCAAAATGGAGCTTCGATGGTAGTTCCAGCCACACGCAATATAAGCAAAAATTTGTCTGGGAACTGGATGATGATAAGTTCGTATTCCTTTCTTGTTTCATTGCGATTGGAATCGGAAATTAATAAAAATATTGTTGTCTGGAATAATCCTCGGCCACGTCTTCTCGTTATTGTAGGCCTATAAGTCTCCAGAATCGAAAAGAGACTGAAGAGCTTGCCAAAGATAAAAAAAATTTAGACGAGCAAATTCTAAAATTACATAACACAAAAGTAATAATCGATGACAAAGAATATTCTGTAACACGTAAAACGAAATCTTGTTTTCGGTGCTTTCTCTGTGGTGCCACACCTAAAAATTTTAATGATTTAGAGCAAATGTTGGCCAGAACTGTGAATGATGATTTCTTGTCGTTTGGCATTTCAGTATTGCACACCTGGATAAGGACTTTCGAATCTTTTCTGCAACTGGCATGTAAATTACCTGTTAAATCTTGGCGAGTCACCAAAAAAATTAATATTGTTGAGAGGAACAAGAAAATTCTTCAGAAGCAATTTAGGAAAAAAATGTCACTTATAGTTGACTAACCTAAACTAGGTTACGGTAATAGTAATGATGGTAATGCAGCTATGAAGTTTCTTCAAAATTTTGAAGTGTCCGTAGCTATTTCTGGAGTAGACAAGAATCTAATAATGCGATTTTATATATTTCTACAAACAATATCTAGCGGTTTTGATATAAATGCAGAGAAATTCAACATTTATCGTTTAGAGACAGCCAAATTATATATACGATTATATCCGTGGAACTACATAAGTCCCACTCTGCATAAGATTTTAACTCACGGTCTGAAGATTATTTCACATGCTTTGTTACCAATCGGGCAACTTAGCAAGTGAGCTCAGGAGGCCCGAAACAAAACACAGAGAACATTTTAGCCGAAAGACTTCAAGACTTCTTAACATTAGACATTTTTAATAGGCTCTTAATTTCTTCTGATCCATTGATCACTGTCTACGAAAATTACCAACTTTAAGAAGGAAATCATTCGATCCCGCTGTTTGTGATATGTTAACAATGAACTTGGATCAGCTAGCTTCGACATCAATACAGGACGTTCAAATTACTGATTCTGATAATTCTGATTAGATTCATTATTAGCTCTTATTTAAAATATGGTACCAGTGAAATTTTACATTCTTTACTTTATTTATTGAAACGATCATTAAATGCTTCAACGTTTACCTAAAAATCACATTGCTTTAAAAATTTAAATAAAGAGAACGAAATTATTTTATATATTTATGCGTTTTCCTTTAGTTTATTATTTAAAATAAGATTCTAAGACGAAAAAATTGACTTTTGGAGTTTTGAGCGTGATCGCCGTATTCAAGGTCCCAGTGTGCGCCGCACCAATGCTCTTCAAGATGGATCTGCGAAGAAACCCAAGCCGCAGATTACATGTAATCTGTGCCCAAGCCAGCAAAACCCTACCGCACCTGCGCTCTTGATCTTGGTAACTGATATCGCATTACACTACCGCGACTGAAATGGCATGCGCTGGCTAGTTAAGAAACTTCTCACTCTTAAGACTCCTTAACTGTTTATTTTCTGAAAATAAAATCTCTATCACTGGTGTGCTTTGCCAGCTGTATGTTTTTTGAAAGAGAGCAACCCATTACAACAATTCGAAAAAAAGCGTGAAAAATAAAAAGATGGTTGCAATGACGTTGACAAAGAATATATGAAAACTACAACTGCTGAGTTCTATAAAATAAGCAAAGAATATTTGGAGCAGTAAACTTTGTTCCGCGAAGAATTACCAATATATGAATGGGCGAATTAACCAAAATAACTACGTGGGAAGAAATTCAAAGTGTAATGGATGTATCGATTGAAAAAGGATTTATTAGTTGTAACCAAGATACAGAAGTATTTGATAAGTATTCACTTATTTCTAACTATATTACACCGCAAAAGGTGACAGAATGGCACATTAGGAATATTTCAAGCAAAAGTCGTTGGGTGGAATTGTTCAAACATTTCTGCAACTATATTTTATGTCTGCCCAGCACTAGTGTACCCGTTAAAATGGTCTTTTCTCTTATAAATAAGTTGTGGACGAGCGAAAAAGCAGTTGCAAGTCGCAGTTCTTAAAGCAATGTTGGTTACTAAAATAAATTGTAAGAAATCCTGCCAAGAATATTATTTTTATTTGAAATCAATACCAAATATACTTAAACAAATTTGTTTTTCGGAATATAGGGCAACATAAATTACTTATTTTTGCGTGTTCTTGTCTTTTCTTTTCATTAATAAATCAAAACTATGGAGAAATATGCGTTTTCTTCAATACACACATCGTTACTTAAAGAACAGTAATGTTCCGTTTTGAGGAAAAAAATAAATGGTCACGTTACGTATCCCACACTAACCGTGCAATCGGATTCCAGGTTTCCACCCATGATATTGTGAACTTTACCACTATAACTTTATTGGGTGCAGAAAAAAGGGTTCCTAAACAGTCCGGTCACCTTCGGTGGTTATTCAATGTTGACAACAGTTCTTCTAGGGTACGAAGAAGCAGTTAGTTAATTGAGTTATTATGGAAGCATTCTGCTACTACTGAGGGAATTGAGAAAGCTGCGTCTGAAATCTACCAGAAGATTGGCTATCAAATAAATAAATTCTTCAAAAGGGACTTTTGATTTCGAGTTATTCATGACATTTCGATTTGATATTGGTACTAAACTTTTCACTTTCGTTTTTAGGCTAGATCCCATCACGCTTTGTATATAATCGACGATTAAGTATTTAAAATTACCTCTCTTAAGCTTTTAGAAATGTTGATAATTTTGCAATTTCAAACGACACACAACCAAGATAAAAAATTGTCGGGTAATTCTTGAAAAGGTTCTACTTTGATTTTGCTCTGTGTAATCTAAATTGTTAAGAAATGCTGACATACACGGTGTGGAACTAAAAGGTGATACAAAAATACTGGCACTGTTGAAAAGTTAAACATAGTAAGTCAGAATGTATTTCATGGCCTTATCTTGTAGACTAGACGGTCTAGGCTGCTCTTTTAGGCGCGCGTTCTTAACTTTAATTTAAGACAGAAGTTCCAACAAAAATGTTTTCTAAAATCCTTTCTGAGAAAGATGCAAGAGGGCGCCACAATGAAATGCTTTTACGGTCATAACAATTATTAAACAACAAGAAATAAACTGATGGAACCCAAACACAGCATGACTGTCTAATCTGCTACAACCCATTTGAATTGAAATTTAAAAATCGTCGGATTCTAAAGCTCAAAAAAGCTGTGATAAAAAACAGGATTTTGTGCCTCACTCTCCGACAGTTATAAGTATGTTTAGATTTCAATTGAAGTGAGTTGCAGAATATTGGACAGTTACGTCATGCTCAAAATATTATCAATCTATTCTGTTTAACAATTATGACCAAAAAACAGTCTTCTCTCTTTAGAGAGTTGTATCATTCAAAAAATAGTTATTAAAACTTAGATCTTAAATTGACGTCTAGAACATGCCCCTGGAGTAACGGCTCGAGCTTTTGTAAAACCCTGTATAAAACGACCTTAAAGATTATCGTTCAGATTTATCGCCTTTTGGTTTGACAATCTTGGAGCATGTTGTCCCAAATCTCTAAAATAAATATTTTGAACAGATGGATAGTGATAGGCATAATTATTTAGTTGTTTCCATAAAAGAAAATCCAGAAGGCTAAGATTGGGTGGTGTCACTTTTGCTTCAAAATGAAATCAATCAATATTTCTTTGCATCAACTCTAAAAAATGTTAGTTATGTACAAGAGAGCCCTGACTTGTTAAAAACAGTAATAGGAGTCTTCATGCATCCGTGTGGCGTTTGGTATTCCATGGGTTTCCAGAAAATTGTTTCTCAGTATAAATACTGGCGTTGACTGTTTCAATAGAAATAAAGGAAGTCTGCCTCTTGTAAACTGTCTCCAAACCATTATCAATGTTGCAGTTTTAGAAACAGAAAATATTCTGATGTTTTGAACTTCTGCATTACAAGAAGGCTAACAAACCAAACTCAAAATCATTTTGGTTTTCGTACATTTCTTTGCAACCTCTGTGAAAATTATTTCGTGTCCTTGTGCCACCCGAAAAGATTTTGTGATCTGTTTAGGCATTTTTCTACAGAAATCTCCGTAAATTCCTGAACACGCTGTTTTTTGAAATGAATGAGATTCAGGTCCTCTTTGAAAATTAGTCTGTGGTTCTTATCTACTCGTAAGTTATTACTACTAGTCTTTGTAGTTTATTTTCAATCCGTACCTGTACAATCTTTGATTGACCGGGGTTTTTTATATTAGCTTATGATCCGATACACAAAACTCCGGATGACATCTATGTGTTTATATCTTGGAAGAATATTCCTTCGCGATTTAAATATTCAAGACATACATGGCTTTCTTATCGCAAATAACTGTGAAAGTTTGACAGACGCAGTGTTTAATAAACAAAGGTCTTCTGAGTATCTAAGTCCACATGGTTTTTTAACTTTTTTTGCGTATGTTGCGAAAACTCATGCTGTGAGAAATACACATATCAATAAACAACTGAAATCCAGAATGAAGTAAAGTCTTGCACACAACTTAAGGTTTGTTTTGGTTAAGATTTTCTAGAGGTCTACATTTGGTAGAGCATTCAGCAAAAACGTATGTTTACAAATATTTTGCCGCGAATGGCTTTGGAACATTAGCTGTTTACATAGCTAGCTAATTCTGCTTTGTACAAGGAAAATCTTTATAAGGTAGGCCAAGAAGCTTTGTGAGGAAAAGAATGATAAATTGGCATTAGAACATTATCATAATCCCCATGCAGTATGCTCTGTAAATGTTTGTGCACTCAATGGAAACTTGAAAACAATATCACACGTCATTACAGTTTTCGTGCCTGATTTTGTTCAAGAATGCCTAGTTGCTAATAGAGAGGAAACTGCTAGGTAAGAAAATCAGAAAAATGATATAGTACACACTTAAAAACAATTCCTCAACAACTTTGGAAATATCGTATGCAGAAATAAGTCCACAAGTTAAGGAATTAGACAGTAATGGCAGAACTACGTAAACGTTCGGAATCTGTGACGTATCAGCTGAATGGTAACTGATCAGACATAAGAAATTGTTGTTTAAGTATGTAAAATGTCACAAAAGCGTAATTTCATGTCTTTGAAATGATTTTCTAGAAACTGAAGACAAGTCCAAGGTATTATTTTATTATTCGTCATTACTTGTTCAATGAATTCAAAGAATGAATGCAACAGAACTCTGAAATTACGAGGGCGGTTCAATAAGGAGCCGTGTTAGAAATGAAGACACAATTTTTTTTAAAAATTTTTTTTTTGTTTTTCAACATAGTCTCCTTTTAGAAATATATAGTTCTCCCAACGTTCCTGCCATTTTTTAACCCCTCCAAAAAATAGGATTTGTCGAACTCTCCAAAATACGCCTCTATCTCGGCGATGACTTCCTCGTTTGAGCTAAATTTTTTTCCCGCGAGCCATTTGTTCATGTTAGGAAACAAGAAAAAGTCGCAGGGAGCCAGATCGGGTGAACACGGGGGGTGCGGTAGCAATTCATAACGCAATTCATGCAGTTTGGCGGCGACAACTCCGGATGAATGTGCTGGTGCGTTATCGTGGTGAAACAGCACCTTCTTTTTCGCCAAATGCGACCGTGTCTCCTTCAATTTTTTGTCGAAGCTGTCTAATAACTCACTGTAGTATTGTCCAGTGATCGTTCTTCCTTTTTCTAAAAAATCCATGAGGATGACGCCGTTCGCATCCCAAAAAATCGTCGCCATGACCTTTTCGGCCGATGGAACCTTCTCCGCCTTCTTTGGAGCAGATTCACCGGGAGAAATCCATTGTTTTGATTGTTGCTTAGTTTCTGGTGTGTAATGATGAATCCAGGTTTCATCAACGGTGACAACTCGACTCAAAAACTCCTTCGGATTTCGCTTAAATTGCTCCAAACACTGCTTCGAAGTTAACAGCCGCATCCGCTTGTTGTCCACCGTTAGCAATCGCGGCACCCATCGCGCCGACAATTTTTTCATCGCCAACTTATCATGTAAAATATTAATTATTGTTTCGGTCGACACACCTACGGCCTCTGCTACTTCACGCACTTTCGTTCGTCGATCAGCGAGAATACGGTAACCACGTCTGCCGGGCGTCCTGGTCGCTCCTCATCAAAAACGGATGTTCGCCCACGTTTAAATTCGTTGAACCAATATCTAACTGTGGTCATAGATGGCGAAGTGTCCCCATAAACAGCATCCAACTTTGCTTTTATCTCCTCGCATTTTTTCCCATCCAAAAACAGAAAGCGAATTACCGAACGATACTGCTGTTTTTCCATCTTAGCTAAAATCACGAAACACGTCTTACTCAAATGGCTGTCAAATCCAAACTAACCTATCAATCAGTCTTCAATTTGTTATACCGTCGTTTGATAGATGGCAGCACACGATGATAACACCAACTTCCCTCAGGAACGCCTTCTGTCGCCAAACACGGGTTTGGCGACCCTACGCCCTCGTAGCTTGCTGCAGTTAACTAAGTAACTAGCAACTAGTACTGAAGCTCAAACGTCGACTTGGTCAATTGAGATCGCTTGTATAACACTAGTCTCTATGCTTGGGCATAAGCACATTCTAATTTGTTAGTTAAAGACTGAACTTCAGTTTTTTTTACTGTAGCTGATAATCAATGCTTGTCGTTATTTACTCAAAGAAACTGAAGAAAAAATGCAACAGAGGTTTGAATGAGCTTGCTGAAGCTAGTTAAGTCGGTACTAGAACAATACAAAAGTACCCCGCGCCTTTGAATATAAGTCATAAAAGAAACCCGTACAATGCGGTGTAATGTTATTTTATTTATAGAATTATTTTTATTCTGAAGATTATTTTGCCTGTTGAAAAATGTTTTTTTTTTAAATTTCGTCTAGCCGCATTTACTTTCACGTACACGTGTGATTCTTTAGAGTGTTTGTCGTTAGCCGACAGGCAAAGCGGCTTTCTTTTGTAAAACCGCTTATCGCTTTGTCGCTTGGTGCGGCGGGCGCGAGTCTACACAGGCAATTCCTAGAAATGTGTATCGTTATTTTGGCCGGTTAAGCAAAGGCGGTGACAGAGTACGTTTCACGATGTATTAGGGTATGTGTGGAATTTATATTATAGGAATATCTTATAGTCGTCTATGTTCCTGTTTACATCCAACTCCCCGTAAACTGAAATTTCACGTCTTTGGGGCGGGGATTAGACTTGCGAGTCAGAGCTGCGTGGGAAAAGACTCGTTTGGGTAGCATAAGTACGCTTTGAGTTGTCGGAGGCAGATTTATAGAGACGCTTCCAGACCTACAGCGTGTTAACTAGGATGTGAAAGGATTGCAGGTGGGTTATTACAAGTTTAATTTTGTTACTGAATTCATAGGAATCTTCTGGGAGTGGTCCCGAGGATTTAATAATCACTTGAACTAGTGGATTAAAAGGAAAACTTGTATTTGCGTGAGATAATTTCTCTTGTGAGCTGTGTCGTGGACCGTCGAGCTTCGCAACCCTCCTAACGTCGATATAAGTATCAGATAGAAATGCATTCCCCGGGTTGATCGGGGATAAAATTTACGCTGTCGTTAGATCTTTTCTTCGTCTGACGTTTGGTGTAAGTAGCTTTCCGTAATTGAAGGAAACTTTTGTAATATCCCTGGACACTATTTAGTTATTGATGTGAAGTATGCACATCGTTCGATATTGGTGAAACTTAAATAACGTTTACACGTTAATATACTGGTATCTGCTAAACTACCGTTAGCAGTTCCTGCGAGCTTCCTGATCGCCGTCCAGTGATGCTGTAATTCCTGGCTGGACCATTGTCCGAGGTTGTTGGTATTAATCTACCAGTCCTCTGTCTGTCTAAGGAGTTAAGGTATTTTGTTAACTTGTAAAATTTATGTAATTTTTGGTGTATGTTACATCCTAAAGATAAGCTATTTATATTTAAACCCAGTAATTAGTTTGTTTGTACAAGGACGTTCTGAGTTGGTATCACTATTTAAACGTAAAGAGGATTATTAAATAGTTAGAAATAGTTTTATCATAACTTCTGCTGAAGATTCTTAATCTTGAGTTGGGAATTACAAATTTAGCATAACATTTAATTTTAAAGTGTTAGCTTTGAAAGCATTTAACTGTTGTGAATCTTGTTAAGCTTAATAAATTCATATTAACGTAATTTACTATTTTGTTTGGTGCACAATTGTGTAAGTCAATCTAAAGTTTTTTGTTCAGGTATTTTGTACAACAATGATATAATTTTATCATTTGTTTTGTATATGTGTTTGTTTTTATTATTATTTTTGTATTTATTTTAATAATTAATAAACTTGAGTTAACATAATCTGTCTGTCCTATTATTGGAGTACGTTTGACCTTTTGTTTAATGTATACAGGGTGTTTTAAGTACGACGATTTATTGTTGTGCAATACTGTAAACCAGACCTTGAAGTGGAATCTTAACTGTTTTTTTTTAATAGTAATAGCTTTACCAGTATGCAGAGCCGGACTGCAACGAATTTCGGGTGTAAGTTTTGGTGCTGCACCTAGTTTAGCTTTATTTAACTTGAGTAAGCATAAATGCTATATGTCTCTCTTTCGGGCAAGTTTTCTGAGAGATTTTGAGAATACAGTGTTCACTGTTATTATAACGCTTCTCTATATACTGGGTGTTTGCCAATAAGAAACCACATTGGCAAATGCGTTGTTTACGACGCCGACGTATCGCTTCTGGCGCCCTACCGTTTTGGGACATCTTCAGACAGAACCTGAGCTTTCTTGGAGTTTGAGCTAATTTTAGGTAAGTTATTTGTGAACCCCGCCCATCCTCGGCGTTGAGCTGCTGCGAGCATAACTCCCATCATTCCGTAACGGGCATTAGGCCTCTTTTTCGAGTTTTTGCCCGTTCAAGCGGACATAATAACATGTTATGTGGTTAAATAAAGACAGTGCTTCAGTTATATTTAGCGATGAGTCTAGATTTAGCATGTAATCTGACAATAGACGTGTTTTAATATGGCGTGCACCATTCTTTGACTTGTCTTTCATATTTCAAGTTTTCATGCTTTATCTAATTTTATAATAAATGTTTAAACCCTGCTCTTATTTTAACTTTGTTCACCCCTTTCTATAAAACTAACATCAGAAAGTTACTTTCATATTTTGTGTGCTTTGTCATTTTCTCTTCTGGTTTTCGGGATGTAACTCTGAGTATAGAGTTTGAACATTAGGCAAAACTAAATAAAATTAAAAAAATTGAAAAATTGCAAAAAATCATGAAAATGAGAAATTCTACTTCGATTCCAATTTCTCCTCTTTCATTTTGCAATTTAATTTTATTCTTGTTAAAGTGAAAATCTCAATCCAGTTTGGAAACAACAGGAAGCAAAGTCAACTTGAAAACTGGTACCACGATAGGGGAGATTTTAACTTTCCTCTATTATCTAATAAGTATTATTCGCTAAATGTTTAATTCAGTATAGTTCTCGTTATTTGAAAACTCTCAGCTTTCAGCCAAACTGGCACCCATAGTGCTACTGTTTACCAGGAAAAGTCCCGCTCGCAGGTAAGCAATGACTTTTTAAAATTTCTGTTATCTGGCATTGGCTCACCGTTTGAAAAAGTTTGGAAAAATAAAATATAATTCAGATGTTTCGTAATCGATTCAAGTTTCTACCTTGATGTTTGCTTTAATTTATTAACTGAAATGCTTGTTTTGATTCTTAATTTTACTTAAATACATTTTACAGAAATATCTAAATCTTTTGAGCAGTCTATACTTTCAGAAAAGCTTTTACGAAAATATTCCTTTTAATGATCTGTAAAAGAAAAGCGAACATTATCTACAGTCTTAAAAGCTATTAAATTTGTAATACTTTTATCTAATCTATAGTACAACAAAATGAGCATTTTTCAGATAATCTCAGAAAACGATTAGAGCCACTCAAACTTATTATATTTTAATGCAATTTTTTGCATTTATATTGTATTCAACTATAGTGTTGAATAACTAACTATAAAGTATCATCCAGTGATTTGCAATTAATCTTTTAGTACAAGATTGAGAATCTTCTTAAGAATTACATTTAAAATGTATACTCAAATATCATAACCTTGTTGTCTTAAAAAAATCTCAAAAGATAAGCTACAGTCATGTTTTCATTAATTATTGTTTAAAAAAAGAAATTCATTCAATGTAACATTCAACACATCCCTCTGGAATCGCGACACGTGTCAAGGTCATATGTTGTTTTATGTTTGGCGAAAAAGTTTCTCTTCCTTAGGGCAGTTTTCACATTAACGTTTTTATTCCCTCGTCCGTATTGAATGGATGCCTGTTTATGAAAGAGAAAATTTGATTTCACAATATTTGTGTTATAACTAAATTTGATATATGTACGTACAGGGATAAATATGTTGTTTATTGCCTAAAACAACATTCAGTAGATAAATATCTACTGTATTTTACCTGAAGCAAAAATCCGCTTGTACTTTTCAATGCAATAAACAATGATATTAAATTCGTCCTGACTTTTGAACTTTATATTCTAGACGACATGATACTTCAAAGGGAAAAATATGCAAACTTTGATTGTGATTTATTAAAGTTAAAAACCAAAGTAAAAAAATTACTAAATACTAATTAAAGCTGAAATTACGTTTTTTAATTAAACTTGCAATGGTGAATGATTAAGACGCTCTACAGAGAGATTCTTTTTCCTTCTTTTTTTACTTGTTCACATTGAAACGTCTGGGGTGCATTTTTATTAATTCTTGAAATAGACAGCTGCTTTAAAAAAGTATATAACAGGCAAAAATAGAAAGAATTAATACGCAATTAGAAATAAAATTGTTTTTAATTTATACCCAAGAATAAAAATTAATTAAATTACTAAAGCTTGCAATTGTACTTCTAAACGAGAATCCTTATACTGGCTATTTTAGAGTAAATGTTTTTAATTAAAATGAGATTCTTTTATGTGGAAGATAAACATGTAATTATAAGGCATTTTCACACTTTTAGCACTTTGATCTTTCACTTTCATTCGAAGTTCTGAAGTATACCTTTTTCAGAAAAAACAATATAGATTTGTTTATCCTGTTTTTAGTAACACTGCCTATTTTTGTGAGTAATCAACAAACAGAGCTTGCAGAGACTAAATCTGAACTTTAACTTTTCTGTCTTTTTTTTTAAGAAATCCGCCAGAAGCAAATGTTGTGGTATAATAACAGTATGTAGAGAATATTCAAGTTCAATCAAAAGTTCTAATTCCAGTTAAGTTTTCTTCAACGTCTGCTTTATTTTAAGTAGTAATGCTAGTAAAAGAACGGATAATTTTCTGGATTTACTCCCAGTGTCATCAAGAACTGCTTGTCTGCCCCGGGAATTTAATTACTTTGATCCCAGAAGTTTCAGTTGCGTTTGTGGTAAAAAAGATCCATCTAAATTCCCATAACATCTTTTCCTTCAGTGCAATATAATAAGCTTTGTAAAGAATGACGTATTTGAAACTAAGCATGCGTTTGCATCAGAAAACGACAGTCCAAAACAATAAAACAGGCTTGGAGCAACAAATCTGCTTAGAAGTGCACCAAGTCTTGACGCACGCATCCTCTGCACTCCTTAATTTGTGTGACAACTGTGATGGTCATTAAGTTGTTCAGAACACCTAAAGAGATCTGTCAGAGCTTTAAATTACTGAAAACGTCCTTCAATTTTTTTTGTACTGATAGTATTCTCTCTACTTTTCCAGTCTAGTGTTTACATGCTTTCTGACAAATTGCAACAAAATTATTTAGGAAATTGTCAGCTTTCTCATAAATAATGTTGGAAGTGCCTATCTATCTTAACTGAACGAAATAACATTTACCACATATGGTTGCTTTGTAGGTATATATATATATATATATATATATATATATATATATATATATATAGTTATGAACTATTCAACATTTAGAAAAGGAACAAGCCAAAAGATACCAAATTGCAGATCAATTAATTTGCTTTCTTCACATACTTAATAACTTGGGTTTTAATCCTTCTATTCATTTGACTACTTTGGTACTAAATTCGAGTTTTCAGACGTTGACTAAACAAGAGCCCATGAAATCTTAAGCGAAACCACTTGTCCAAAGTGACAATATTGTTATCAGTTGAAACCAAAGAGGATAGAGCTTTTGGATTCTTCATCGAAATTGAGGCGATTTTATTGCATTCAATCAGGGTCTCAGAAGAAGCGAGTTGACAAACTTCTTTGATATTAATTCTTTGATAATGCTTCTTGAGGTGATGAAGAATATAAGGTTGATCTAACTCGATCTACATGTCTTTTTATAGTTGCTTTTCGTTTTCAGAATTTTTTTTTCTTTAATCCTTCTTCTTGTACCTTACAGTGTCGAGGTATTCGAAGGTGTTAGTCGTCACTATGCCTTTCGGCCGGAAGCATTTTTCCAATTAATATTCCTCTTTGCTAATGCCTTTCTAATTTCATCATTCCACGTCTTTGCGCCGATCTACCTCTTCTCCGTTTCTTGCCGGTTGTCACTCTTTATCATTCTGCAGTCATTCATGCTCACCATACGGCCGAACCACAATAATTGTTTCTTTTCAAGTGTTTCTAGAGACATTACGACACCTTTTGCGAATTTCTTCATTTCTTATACGATCAC
Source organism: Ignelater luminosus (assembly GCA_011009095.1). Classification (NCBI taxonomy): domain Eukaryota; kingdom Metazoa; phylum Arthropoda; class Insecta; order Coleoptera; family Elateridae; genus Ignelater; species Ignelater luminosus. The sequence goes on along the minus strand of VTPC01091019.1, from coordinate 28,547 downwards.
GTCTGGTCACTCCGATTGCCGCTCGTAAATAACGCATCTCGCATGCTTGAATTTTGCTTCGATTGCGCTCGTTCAATATCCACGTTTCACTACCGTATAAAAGCATTGGCTTCTACTATTCTAAATATATTGGTTTTTGGTTTAAGGCTTATCTCTTTTTTCTTGACAAAACTCTTATTCGGTGCTTCTATAGTTTTGTTGCACTCGTTACTCTGCTATTGAATTCCGGTTTCATGTTACCTTGTGAATTCTATTTGATTCTAAATATCTGAAGTTTTCTACTTGTTTCATGATCTCATTATTCAAGTTCACATTTGTGCTTTCCTGGACTTTTGATATCACTAAAATTTTAGTTTTTTCACTATTTATTTTCATTTTAAATTTCTTAAAGCTTTCATTCTAAATATTGACATTTCTTTGCATATGTGCCTCTGAATTTGCCACAATTACAAGATCGTCGGCATATATCAACTCCGATATGTAGACTTGCTGAAGTTTATATACTCCAACTCTAGTTTTTTTACTTTATTTTTACATTCCCTTGCAATTTCATCCAAGAAAGTAATGATAAATAGTAGCGGACTTAAAATACCACCTTGACTTACCCCTGTCTTTGTGTAGAATTTTTTAGATGTATGATCATGCGTTCTTACTATGTTCCGTGCACAGTTATATATACTCTTTATTGCCTGTATTGGTTTTGGTTTTACATTTCTATGTTTTAGTATTTCCCAAATTTTATTACGAGGGGTAAGGTCGAAAGCCTTTTTGAGATCTACGAAGTATAAATACAGACTACTGTTATATTGAAGTGCTTTTTCCGATAACTGCCTCACCATAAATATGAGATCAGTAGTACCACACCCAGGCCTAAAGCCGCATTGATTGTCATCCAGTGTCATTTCAATGATGTCTCTCAACCATTTTTCTAATATAATTTCACAGTCTTTGTTGGCAACTATCAGTAGTGATATTCCTCTATAGTTTGAAGACTTATGTTTATCACCTTTCTTATGCAATGGAAGAATGGTTGCAAGAGTTCAGTCTCTGGGTATGCATACGGTATGCCAACAGATTCCTATTATTTTAAATAGCAACTGTAAACCTTCTTCTTTCATATATTTAATTAATTCAGCCTTAATATTATTGTACCCTGCAGGTTTGCATTTCGAAATTCTTCATATGTTATTTCATCATCATGCTCCATAAAGTTGAGCTCTATGCTGCCATTTACTTCTTCGTTTCTGTCTCCCATTAAAATCTTCATGAAATATCTTTGCTATCTCTCTATTATCTGTACGTTTGATAGCAGCAAGTTATTATCCTTGTCCTCTATGTCCGTTACTCCTGTAGTTTTGTAATGCTTCAGATGTTTCAGAGTTCTATAGAGCAGCTTTGCATTTCCTTTGCTGCTTTTTTCCATTTTATTTCAAAATTCATTGATGTGTCTTAGATTCTTTAGTTTCCTTTTTACAAGTTTTCTATGTTCTTTATATTTTTTGTAATTCTCATGCTTTTTATTCCCTATATACCTTTTCCATAGTTTTTCTTTGCTACTTCTATTTTTATGTCATTGTTCCACTATTCGTGCCTTTCCCATTCCTTCCTTTTATTACTCCACATACTTTCTTTCTTATTTTGTACACCAGCCCTTTAAAGATTCTCCGCAATATTTCGATATCATCCTTATTATTGCTTCATTTAACCTTCTACAATATTCTCCTCTAACATCCTCAGATTGTAATTTGTATGCTTTGATGCTTGCTTATAGTTGTTCTCTTCCCACCTTGTTTAGTTTAACTTTACCGAGAAAATGATCTGACTTCATTTCATAACCTCTTTTGACAAATTTGCAATTTCATTTTTGTATCTATTCTGTACTAACACTAAGTCTATAATCGATTTTTTGTTTGGGAATCCATTACTCGTGTGTATTTGTGAATCTCTTTGTGTTGGTAAAATGTATTGCTAACTCGCATATCATTCATGATGCAGAAATCTATCACCCTTTGTCCATTACTGTTCCTTTCCTTTTCCCAAATGGTCCTGTAGAATAGTCATATGCTTTACTTAATCCTACCCTCCCATTAAAATCGTCCACTATGATAACCTTATGATTTATTTGATTCATTTCGTCCTGCATTTGTTCCCAGGAAATATCTTTAAGTTCCTTGGTTTCATTTCTCAACAGTCCATACCTAATGATTTGTGTTTATTCTGAGTAGTGGTTCTGAAATGATTTTCCATTTGTTGAAATTTTGGAACCAATCCTTGTGGATCAATACACCGCTCCTGCTCTAGCGCGAACAGATTCGGCAACTCCTCCAAAAATCATGTAGTGTCCATATTTTAGATTAATACATCCATTTGCTTTCCTTTTTGTTCCAGTTATTGCCAATAAATCACAAAGTGGTCTAGTTTTATATCAAGTTTGAAAACTTACGTACCGAATACAGTAAACGCGTCAGCATATTCAAAGCAATAAAGCTTGTCGGGTCAAGTCCACAAAGACAGTTTTTAAATAAAGAAAAAGTGAGTAAATTCAAGAGTCACTTAACTGACTGATGGCTTTTTAAAATCAATTTTCTAATATTTAGATTTAATTGAGCCACATTATTCTTTGTTTCTAACGAGAAACTTCAGTTGTTTTTCGATAAGTCTCAGCTAAACACTTTAGAGTAAATTTTTATCTGGACGTTTTGGGGTAGATAGAAATATCCTGTTTGTTTCTAAGCTAACTTACAGGTAGATTTCTATTTCTGTTTTGAGTGAGATTCTAGTCAACTTGAACTCTAACATGCAATATACAATAAATCAAACTAGCTTGAAAGAGGAAGACACAAACAGATTGAGCTAGAAACTTGAAACGGTTATTCGATAAGCAAAAGGTAAATCTAATAATTAATTGAAGATTCTGTTCATGACATGAGATGTAGCTCAAAGAAGCTGATATTGCTTTGAGTTGATTTTGGAATTGTAAACAGATAAACGTTAGGAGAAAAACAAACAAATAAATTTAAAATGTTAAAACGTAAGAGACAAATTACAAAAGATTGAATAGCGAAGTATAATTAAGATTTTGATAAATAAATGTTTAGGAAGGTGATAGAGCTTATACGCTGGCTTGCTAGGGTGAAGTATCATTCAAAAGCTCTCTGTTAGGAGATTCGATAGTAAGATCGTGACTATATGAAAATTAAGAATATTACTTGAAACGATGTTAACGCAAACAAGAGAGATTCCGTTAATACTGAGCAATGCTTCTAAAGAAAAAGAATTAAGTCTGAAGTTCAGTTCACGTTGGAATCTGCGTAAAATCTTTAACGACTAATTTTAGAATTTTGCAGGTTATCAGTATATTTCACATACCCGTTTCCAAAATATTCTTCTTATGGTATATTGAATAAAAGTTGAATGAGAAGGGCATTCCATTTCAGCGAACTAAACAGGAACGTGGACAAAAAAGAGTAAGAAAAGGTCACAAAAGATTCTGACGCAGACTCGAAATTTGTCGTATAGACATCTTCCTAACTGTTAACTAACCTTTGTAATTCATACGATCTGTTAGATAAAAAATAAAATTTGAATGATAACCGATAACTGATGTTAATTAATAGATTAATAATCTACAAGATTTCATTCATCACGGAATTGTCAGCTTTTTATCTTTTCAAGTTAAAACTTACGGTAAGTTAAATTATCTGCCATAAAGTAGAAGGATAATTTCTTCTTGAATATGTAACAGGCAAACACTGTTAACTGCTTACAAATCCTTGTCCTAAATTAATTTCTGGGTGTGTTTTCCATCCGATGTTGAAAAATAAAACAAAATATTTGTTTGCAGTAAATACAGTTGAAATTTCTTTAAAACAATAAAAACGAAAAAATGAAAGAAGAACGAAATGAGTTCAAAATGAAATTCTAAAGTTACAGAGAGAAAATTTATTAAGACATTCCGCTTCATAGTAATGATTATTATTACAAGGACGTATTTAAATTCGAATAAGTAAGTTTAAAATGTAAATTGCAGTTTATTTTCTTCTACATCAAGCTCAAGGAAGTTTCCAGAGGGATTTATTGACTTACATTTTTCGAAAAGTTTTATCAGGGAAATATTACAAATCTGAACAGCGTTTCAAGGTGAAGCAATAAACTAAATAAAAGAGGTATCGATTCCACGTAAATTGATTTATGAATAATATACTATAATTTCTTTTTTATGATATCTATCGTACATTGTGAGTCACAGAAAGCTGACAATGCAGTAAATTATTTCCTTGTTAGAGTAAATAAATAGTTTTTGTGAATATAATAAATATATGTACAACTCGACACGATTTTATCTGAAAATTCTCATTAAATATTTCTTTCTCGAAATTCACATGTTTTCATATAAGCTTGAATTTGCTGTAGATTTACAGTTATTGATAAAAGTTTGTAGAAATTCTCATTTATAAGAATACGTCAAAAAGTATTTTATCAAGGTAGAATTACTTGCAAACAAGACCAAAGAACTAAAGAATTCAAGCAAACAAGTACCTTCTCCTTTGATACTAATATGCTTAAAATTAATTATGTAACAGTTTGTAATTGTGGGAAATTAGCTAATTCCCCGATTACAATTTCAATTGCTCCGCAATTCAAACATGTTGTCAGTATAACAATTATTATTCAAAATATTGCTGCTTTGCATTACTTTATAAACCATATTAAATATCAAAAGGATCAAAAGGGTGAAAGGCGGAAGGTTAAACCAGACATGGATAAATTATTGTCACTTCTCAGTTTTCAAACACGTCGCTCACAAACCTCCCGAGACTAATAAACTTAATATATCTCCGCAAAGATTTACTATATGCGTTTGAACTAATTATTCTTGCATTAGCCACAGATCTATTCGTTAATCCAATTTTATTACGCCACAAAATAGTTTCGTTGTAATTCTAGCATGCTTATAACCTGTAATATTGTCATTAGATGTAATTAAAGGTCGCTTCTATAGATTTCTGCCTGATTAAAATTTAAAGGAGAATTTAAACCCAGTCAGACGTTATAGACTACTTGCAAAAGTTTGTCTTCTATGTACTTAATTAACGTTTTAATCCGTTGTATAATACCTTGTAAATCACACAGATAAAACTTTATTAAACTTTATGTATTACTGATGGCAGTTGTATTACAGTGGAATTTTAATTAAAATTGCATGTAACAGACGGAAGATTGAAAAGGATATAAATTGAAAAATTGTAACTATAAGATCTTGATAATAAGAAATATTTGTAACTTCAAGGGTTTTGACTAACAATGCAAATAAATTAAGGGAAAACTATCCTTTACAAGATAAAGACATTTCTGTAGATTTTCCGTCTAAAGTTGGGAAATATACTGATATTTCGATTTAACCCACAAAAGCTTTAAATACAAATTCCTAACAACAGCGGTTTATAGTTAATTTATCGATTTTAATTCAATATAAACAGTTAGTTGTTATCGTTGGTTGATGGAGGTAAATAAACTAAAACTAAAACAAAGGTAATTGTTTTAATTATACCAATGCTAAAATTCAAAATTTACACAGTTTACGACAATCTCTTATATTGCGTGAACGAAGAAAGAGAAATAACAATATGTCTAGTTAGCAAAACTAATTTTGGGAACTGATGCAGTAGGAAAAGAGTTGATTTGATAATGAAGGTTGAAGCATTACTACAGAGAAAGATAAATATCCAAAAATTAACACTGACTGCGTAGTGTAATAATTTCTCTTTAAAGCTCCGGACAATTGATGTCACCAAAATTTAACAATAAATTTTAACAAAAGCTTTAGAATCAACAGTTTAATTGTTTTAAGTACGCCTACGACAGTAGATTTGAATTAATCGTCGTCGATGCAAAATAGATTAGTTTGATCACAAAATTTTGACTTTTTTCTACAGTGCTCTTGCATTACCAACCAAGTGGATGCTTATATAAATTGAAGTAGCATATATAATTAGAGTACGTAGGGTAGTAGTAGAGTTCCAGGATCTTTACATCAGCAACTAGAAGTTAGCCTCATTGCATTTCCAACCTTTGTTGAAAAGGAAGCCGTTGGGTTCGTCATTAGGAATCAGGATTCATAGTTAGAGATTTTGACTGCTGCAATTCAAAATTATGTAAATTGCAGTACTGTCTTTCCAATCTCTCTTGAAATTAGGGAGTACACGCTGGCGTTTGTCTTTTGGTTCAAGTTTATTGTGCTTTGTTTGCAGCAGTTCTTGGTGTCTATCAGCACTATTTTCTCTGCAAAAAGTTTCTGTCTCATGAGTATAGTTGTTTGCCATTTTTCTCTTTCCTTCTTTTATGTAAAAGACTGCCTAAAAGACAGTTCTTCTCTCTAACAACAAATGATTCTGTTTATGATCATGCTTGGTTTCTTTGACAGGTTTCCGGACTTTTACTTCCCAACCAGCATCTTTTTGTAATGTTGTTGAATTTATCGCCTCTTTCCTGAAGCCGTAATTTCATAATTTTTTATTTATAATAATAAAATAAGTGAGCACTGCAAACCTTAAAGGCTTATGACTTTGAGTCTCTCAACCAGCTTCTTCCATTCGGATTTGTCCTCAACTACCGCCTGCCAGTTTCCTACACCGAGTCGCGTTAAATATTCTTTAATCACATCTTTCCAATGCCTTTTTGCACTTTTTTTGCTTGTTTAGTTTCTAACATTCTACGTACATGTTCCAACCTTCTTACTCTTGGAGCTCTGATTACATCTGTGATACTTCCGTGTTTGTATCTTTCCTCCACTTCGAAGTTGTACAGTCTTCTCCATTATCCATTTTCATTCTTTGGTTCCTTCTAGTATCTTCCTCCACACTATCCTTTCTCATGTGTCCAACTTTTTTTTTATGTTTTTGTTCACTATCCAGATTTTACTTCCATAAAGCACCGATGACTTCACTGTTTTATATATTTTTACTTTCGCATTTTTGAAAATGTTTTTCGATTTTAACCTTCTGGTTAAGGCTTCCATAGCTTTACTTCCTTTTGCCAGTGTTTTATTTATTTCCGGTTCCTTATCACAATTTTGAGTTAGTGTGACGCCGAGGTATTTGAATTAGTTTACTTTTTCAAACTGCTATTCCTTATTTTCCATTTCCATCCTTAGTTTATTTCCTGCCTTGCTGTTCTTGCTTCCATGTACTTAATCTTCTCTCTATTTATGACTAATCCATAATATTTTGATGCCCTTTCTAGTTTTTTAAAAATTCATTTTAGCTCCTCCACTGATCTTGCTAATAGGACTACATCATCTGCGTAGGCCGTTACATGATGTCGCCTGTAGCAGAGAATATTGTCTTCATCCCACTTTCCCTCATAATCACTTCTAATATTAAGTTGAACAATGATGCCGATTGCTTTAATCCTGTTTAATTATAAAGGATTTGATTCACTGTTAATATTTGGTCTAATGTTGACCTTCCCCTCTTGATATTGTTCTATTTCTTTATTTCCGTACGCACTCAGTCGCCAGTACTTTGTAGCACACAGCTAGTAAGGCTATTCCTCGAAAATCGTGACATATACCCTTATCTCCCTTTTTGTATATACATACGACAGCTGTTTTCTGATCTTTAAATCTTTAAAATTAGATGGTATAATCTTTTTTGTAATTCGTCACCACCGTGCTTGAGTTACAATTCCGGTTTTCCCGCCACTTTTGTTATTCTTCATAAATGTTATGGTTTGCTTCACTTTCTCTTCTGTAGGTTCTTGTATTATTACCTGTTCATAGCTGTCGTTATCCCTTGTATTTTCTCCCGGATCTTTTCGCAATATGCTGCCCAAATATTTAATTTTCCTTCCACATCTCCTGTTAGTGTTGCATTTTTATCTCCGTAATTGGTGATTTTTGCAGAATGCAATGATCGATTTTTTTTAAATTTCTGATCTCCTTATTCCTAAAATTGCATTCTATGTCATCTAAAGTCTTCTCAGAATTGACTTTTTTTAATTCTACACATCTGTCTGTTTTCTTTTTTAATTTGGTCATATTTTCGTTTGTTTCCTTCCGTATTATTATTGTTAAGTAACTTGATTGTTGTTTCATTTCTCAGCTGTAGTATGATTTTACATTCGTCGTCAAACCACTGTTTTTTATTTGTAGTTTTTATTTCCCTGTTTTTATTTAAGGTGCCTTTAATTATATTTTAAAACACACACTGTCAAAAATACGCTTCATTGCAAAAAAACTTTACTTTATGATTTTACCTATTGATTCTAAACAGTTTATACATTTAATATTAACATCAAAAAGCAACATTTGTGTTCAATGTACTTTATTTATTCATCACAAGGATTAATTGCTTACTGACTGTATTTATTTTAAAATTTTCTGATGAACCAATTAATGATAGTTTACCATTGGATTCTTCAAAATTTAAACAAAAGACTAAGTAATATTTCCATTCAGTTGAAAGGTCATAAACACTAGAAAACTCCCAGGGATGTCTTTTGCAAGGATACTTTAAATTTCTTAGAACTCACAGCGCAAACTACCAACTACCCAAATTCACTTCCTCCTACGTATTACCCACCATCCTGCTATTACAAAATTAAAAAAATTTTAATTCCAACCCGTTTCTCCTCGACTATTAACATCAACATCGATCTCTAACTCTGTCAACCATCTCCAACCGCTACTAATCCATTAATACTCTACAAGTTATACTTCCACCAAATCATAATCCCTTCAGCACCCTTTAACAATTCAATAATCCACTAACTCAAAAACCCGAACAACACCATTCATCGTTAAAAAATCCTTGAGGATTTACACTACCTTGGCACTCATCAAGAAGACTACCGAGCTGCACCATCCATCATCTCCATCAACGGAGGAGCGTCGCATTCTACCATCACAATTTTTCCTTCCAAGAGAAACTGAACAGTTTCTAAAGCGATGACATAAAATTCGACTAGAATAAACTTAGTAAGAAGGTCACAAAATGTACGATACCATTATTGATATAATCTAACAAAGTTTTATTAGCTTCTAGTTTAGCCGTTTGAAAAGTCCAATCGGTTTAAAATGAGACCGATTCAAAAGGTTCTACAAATATAAATTGTTTCAATTTTCAAAATTTATGTAATTGTCCTTAGCTTTCACTGATTGTGAGTGATACTAATCGTCAAGCATCTGATTTCACGTCTCAATATATGTAAGCAAACATGGGTTGCATCAAAAAGGATGTATGAGAAATTTTCAAATAAAAATTCAAATTTCAAAAAATGAAAAAACTTCTACAATACCTACAGGAGCTCAAAAATGTAGCAGAGCATTAACAGAGGTAGAAAAGCAACAAACAGTCCTTTTTAGATGAACGGGAAGTCGTGTGCATAATTATCTAAACGAAACTCTCACGACATCGGTATGAAGCTGTAAGATCGAAAGATCAAATTTGCTTTGTACAAAATTGTGCAAATATTCGTCACATTAAAGTGAAATTAAAGACGCAGAAAGAAGTTTCTTTAGCTTTAATTTCGATCATCCAAACGATGGGATTATGATAAAAGTTCGAGTTTAAATCCACAGAAATGATAGTGTGATGCAGTGATGCAACTGATTTTAGGGGTTTTCTATTTTCTTTAGTTTCTCAGTTTTTCTAGATTTAAGTGAAAGTAAAGCTCTATGGCAAAACCTTTAGTTCTTTGAGTGCCTGTGTCTGAAAAGAGGATGCACAGAAAGTTTCAAAATAAAATAAAATTATCAGGTATTAAGAGGAAATCCAAGTTTCGAAAACAGTAATGATGGAAATACTGTCTGCAACTATAACTGGACCTCACCATGAATTGTTGATAACAATTTTAAGCGGATTTAAAATTGAAAAGAGGCGCAAAACAATTAATTTACAAACTCTACTAGCATTACAAATCTAATTGATCTTACAGATTCAAAAAGTATCTTGACTACGCTTGCTCAAAGTCCTTTAAAAGCATCCATGATCTTGTTGGAGATTGTCAGAATTTGTTGAATTGCAAGTTTTTACTGTAACTCTATTAAGCTGCTGTAAGTTTCATTAAAAATTAAACTTTATCACAGTTATATTTGTATTAGCCATGGTGAAAAGTCTCAAGAACACTAAGAATGTAAAACACCATGCCTGATTCAATTTAAAAAATAATATGCAAGATTTCCTTTAAAAGAGGTTAAGACTAACAAATTAAGGCTTTTGGCTTGGAATAGACAAAAGATTTGTCCTTATAAAATATCTACAAAATTGTATGACATTTTGATTGAAACAATAGAAACTCGCAGACAGAAAAGCTTATAGGATAAAGCAAACACTTTTCACCTGATGTTTAACAGCAACTTAATTGCCTAAACTGTCTTGGTTGTCTTCATGTCAGTTCAACACTATTTATCAAACACGCGCAAGTATCCACTGCCACTTAAGAACACTCCACTTCTCAATTAATTTTATTTAAACAATTCTGTTTTTCATTAATGGATTAAAAATGGTTTTTAATTTTAAATTTTACTGTAAATTATCAGCAACTTAACAATTCAGAAAATCTCGATTATTAAATTCAAAGTGATGCAAGATGACACGAGTATGTTTTGAATTTTCTTAATTATCTTTTAGCGTTTTAATTTAAGATTATGTAATTCTAAAAATATTTTTAAGTCTTCACTAAAGTTTTCATTAAAATTGTTAATAATATCAAGAGTTTTTTTTATTTAAAACAGCAGAATTTAAACATCTGTGTAATAGAGATTGGAATAAATAGTTAATACAAAATGTTATTTAGATTTTAATTAAAACATTTCCCAAAAAAATTTAAAATTAAAAAAATTAATGGAGGTAAGTAGTTTGAAACTTTTTCTAAATGGAGAAAACTTTCGTTTTAAGCTATATATAGTTTTGTAATAGTAGTAACCGCGACCTTTAAAATTTATAATAATGGAAAACTAAAAATTAAATTTAAATTTTAGCAAAATATACATTTGGCAGAAAAACTGTTTTAAATCCCTTGTAAAAATCTTAATCATATTAACTAAGTAACAGTAATAGTAAATACCTAAAAGATTTAAAATTAAAAAAAATGATTAAATTTTTTTAAACCTAATATTAACCTTTGCTCATTTAAATTGAAAAATTGTGCTTTCACTAAAAGTACTTTTCTTAATTTAAAATTTTAGTTACGTCTTCACCTACATTTTTTATTCCAGCATTAAAAATCATGTCAAGACTTAAAAGAAGTTAATGAAGATCCAACACTTGGTCACAAATTAATCCCTAGAGAAAACGCAAAGTTAACCTTGAACTATCGAAATTTTATTATGTACCGAAAACAAAAACAAAAAAGAATAAAGACAACAAACTTAGTCAGTCAGAAATAAAAATTTAATTTCTTCTAAGGGGAATATTTCTTGATTGCTGCTTCATTTGAAATTTAAATTGAAAACAGTTTATCAAAGTTTTCCATTTTCTTAAAGAAATAACATTGGATAACAAATTGTGGATAATTTATTCATTTGTTAATTCCATTTAATTACTTGTATAAACACGCACAAATCACAAAAGCGATTAGACAACGATCTTAAGTAATTGAATTTTTTGTGCTGCCAATTAAGGTCTGATTTTAATGTGAAGAATACACAGTGTAATAAAGTATACAATCATTAAAAGGGTTTGACTCATTTGGGCCCTTACTTGCATTCCAAACTAGAATTCAGTAATTTTCCTTAGCATAATTAGTTTTTATGCAGGCTTCAATAATTTTCTATAGTTTTTTCAATTTTTAAATTCTTACTATTGGATTATTAATTTTTTGACCTTCACGATTGAAAGAAATGGATTAGATGGATAATAATGTTTTATTTATCAAAATATAATTATCCCCCAACCAAAAAAAACAATAACAACGAACTTAAAAATGTTTTTAGTAAACTTAACTGTTTTAAAGTTTATAAAAAAAATTTAAAAGATGCATTAATAAAAACAACTAAAATACCTTAATTTTAATAACAATTTTACGCTATTATATACCTAAAAGGATATACCTTACATTAAGAACAAACTCAATTATAACCACCATCCAACTTATAACACAAATTCTCCCACTAATGAACCGACCGAAAACACAACGTAAACATCCTCACGTACCGAAAAGTTATATGTACCGCAATCGACTCTCTCAAAACTTTTTCAAAGTTTTTCAAACTTCCAAACAAATCCCTTAATTATCATTTACGTCTCTTTTTCGACATAAATAATTCAATCAAGAAAACATCGAGCAAATCAGACAAGTAACTCACCGGGATCACTGTTAATATTCGAATTGTTGGTTTCCTCACTAGGAAGAAGTGACGGAGTCGGACTCCTCACTAGTCCCATGGTCGGAGGATAAGTGCGCGTCGAGACGCCTTTACGAAGTTGGCGGTTACAAACGCACGCACTCTGACGTCAGCCACGACCTAGCCACGGATTGGTCCAGGCCAATGTCGGGTCTGGGTTAAGGGTAGTTGTAGCAAGGTAGTCCCGGACCCAGACTGCGCTACGGCGGCGTATCCCGGATCGAATCCGGGTATATTAAACAACTGCGCTCTGGTATTATAATATATGACTTGTTGCTCTTGCATTTATCTCGTAGAAAACAGCTTTATCTCACTGTTACTATTACTATAACGTTATTACAAATAAGCAAATATAAAATAAATTACAAGCATCGTTTTCTTCTTTCTCTTCGTTTTTTATTTTTATTTACTTTTCATAGTCCTTACCTTGCCAAAAGCTATTATTTATTCTGCACGAGTAGCGCCGAAATTATATATCTGTCTTTGTTTGTGTTTTCATTTTAGAATATCTTACATGGAATGAGAAAAATTTAAACAAAGAATATATATTACAGGAGGTTAGTAGAGTGAAATTTATTTCATTTTATAAAGCATTTCTCTAGAGATAAAAAACAGTAGCCCTTGAAAGCTGTTTCAAGGTTACCAATAACATTGTATTAACGTAAACAGTTAGTTGATTGCTTCATGAGAATTTTATAGAAAATTTACAAATGGTCTATTAAATCGATAGCCTAACTTAAAGATTAAATTAATTTCTATGTTGATGATTTTAATTTAAAATATGATTCTTGAAAATTATATAAAAGACAAAAAAAATTGATTATTTCATATAAATTTCTGCAAGAAATTCAGCAATTCATGTCAGATTAACTTCCTAAATTTCCCATTACTTTGAATTCCTTTATTCTCAGTTTTCTATTTTTTCTGATTTTCTTTTTGTTCAAGCATGACGTAACTAGCAAGCGTTTTTAGTTGTTCAAAAGGCCAGCGCCTCGAGACAATAGGGGGGCTACTACATAGAGTCTCTAGAGAAAAGAAAACCCACGAGAGAGCCCAGTCTACCGAAGTTAAGTTAACATCGTGGTGGCTTGTAGTATTTTTTTAAACTAATCATTGAAGATATTCTTGTTTCATCTTATTTATACATTATTTATTAATTGTAATCACTCTATTATTTATATTATATATTATATTAATGCTTGAAAATTATACTTGGTATATTGTTATTGTAGCTTTTGTGATGATGTTATACTGAATTAATAAGCAGAAATAACAAAGAAAATGTGTTGGATTATTCTATTATGTTTCTATTGTTATAATTCTTAGTATTCATTATTAAATAAATACTACACTAACGAGAAATTACATTTTTTAAAACTTATGTATAACCTTTACGTGTTGCAACGTACACTGAACATTTTACTTTGTAACCATTGTTAACTTCTAGTCACTTCCCACGACCAAACGTACTGACTACAACAAGCCAACTTGTATAGAGTTTTTTTAATAACAGTACTAAAACACTCTACTGTTTTTCTTAGTCTAGAAAGATTCATCAGCTCAATTGGCAGAACACTGGTCCAGAGTATCAGCAATATGGGTTCGATCCCCATACGAAATTCAATTTTTCCACGTGTGCTAATACAAGGCTTGCCTTTTATGAAGTGAGATTTATCGAAAGGAGGAGTATCAGTCAAACTTTTATAGTGCATTTTAACAGATCACGTATTTGTTAGGTTATGTTGTTTGTTTCAACACAATACGATAATCGACTCGAGTCCTGTCAAAGTTTGAAGCGACCAAGTCTGAAACAAAATGGAATTGACCAAAGAAAATTATTGTGCCATAATCTTCTACAACTTTAAAAGGAAATTGTCTCAATAAAGTTGTATCGCTCAACTGATTTTTGTGTTCGAAGATGAAGCTCCATTAAAAGCAGCAGTGTATCGCTGGTATGCACAGTTTCACCGCGCACGTATTAGTCTTGGTAAGTAATATGGCGGAGGTCCATCGAAAACAGCAGTCATTCCAGAAAATATTGATGTCGTGCGTATGCTAATCATGTTACATATCGAGAGATTCAGGAAACATTAGGCATCTCAGGGACTGTAGTACAAAAGATCTTGCACCAACAGTTGGGTGTCAGACAGCTGATTTCCCGATGGATCGCTCATCTTCTTCACTAACGAACAAAAAGCAGGTCGTGTCGATTGGTGCCGTAGAACTTTGCGACGATTTAACGAAAGAGCTTCAAATCACGTATATGACATCGTTAATCTTGGATTTATAGCTATGAACCCGAAAGCAAAACTCAAATCAGCTGCGTGGGTGTTTCAAAGTGAAACGAAATCAACGAAAGTGATTCGTTCCCGCAGCGTTTCCAAGAAAAAGGTTGCTAGTTTTGTGGCTAAATCTAGACATGTCGCCACCATTCCTCTTGAAAATCGACGATGTGTTAATGCAGATTGGTATACAACTGATTGTTTACCGCAGGTTATCACTGAACTGGGAAAAACTAATGCAAACCGCCGCATTCTCCTTCACCATGACAATGCCAGCTTGCCTACCGCCCGTCGCACAATTAAATTTTTGGAGGCTGAGAATGTCGAGATTCTAAATCACCCATCGTATTCTACTGACCTAAGCCCCAATGACTTCTTTACGTTCTCAAAAATCAAGAACAAGTTGCGTGGAAAGCACTTTCAGTCGTTAGAAAAAGCACTTGAAGCTTACAAAGAAGCCATTTTGACTACACCAACTTCAGAGTGAAATTACTGTTTTACAAAGTGGTTTGAGCAAATGCCAAAACGTATTGACCTTAATGGAGAATACTTCGAAAAGCAATAAATATACTCTCGTTAGTCTAAGTTCTTTCATTTAGTCAAATCTCACTTCATAGAAGGCGAGCTTCGAAGGACTTAATAAAAAAAATTTCTATCCTGGTTGGCAGATTTGAAACTATTTGTGTTATCTTTACAATATCAAAACGAAAACAAAGAAATCTCATCTTAAGTTTTTGGTAACGATACTGTTCCAACCTGAATTTTTACTTCTGATGATACCACTTATGATAAGTCATATGGAAATCTTCTCATCGTGCCGTCTCCGACCGGAGGTTGGCACTCATGATAGCTATTCGGATTTTGGATATTGCAGCCCTAAACAATTTCGCTGAGATACAGCGAAACCAGTCGCGGAGATTTTTCAGCCATGAAATTCTTCTCCTTCCTACACCTTTCTTCCCCTGAATTTTGCCTTGTATTATTAGGCGAAAAATTTCGTATCGTGGACTTCGCACAGTATGACCCAGATATTTTAATTGTTTTTGGATGTTGTAAACAAGTTCTTTTTTTCCCATTTTCTGCAAGACTGTATAGTTGGTTGCTCTATCCCTCCAGGGTATCTTTAGCATAGGTCCATACACCCAAAGCTCAAAGGCATCTACTTTCTTGATGTTCGTTTTTTTTCAGTATCCAGGCTTCCGCGCCATATAACACTGCACAGTGGGCTAGGAGACCAGTAAAAGTGGCCAAAAGTCAAAGTCCCCATTGATCCACGGTATAATTATTATTGTATTTAAAACCTTTGAAAGTAGTTATAAGAACAATATTTTGTTGATTGCATTATTTTTGTATCAGTTATAATAAGATAAATATGAGTGTCCCATTTTGGGAACGTTGGCGTGTAAACGGTAGGGATTTCCCGGTAAATGCAATAACTCCTATAGCCTACGACGGTGCGAACGGTCTGAGCCCTACTAATTTGTTTTATTACTTTTACTGTCAAAATCTTTTTAGAAGTAATTTACGACACTAAATTCTCAACATTCAGAGTAAAAGAACAAAAATAAAGGGTGCATCTTTTTCAATAACATTTGTCTTGTTTGAGATACATTTGACTATTCCAGGTTGTAAAACTCAATTGTTATCTTATTATTGGTCAATGGTAAAAGGTTAGCTCTGAATATAACTTCAAAGCTTCATAGTGATATTTGTTAGTACAGTCTCTGCATTCACCGAATTCATTTCAGTTTGCATGCGATTTAGTAGTGTGATTTTTAGAAAAAAAAGTACGTTGGATTGTAATAAATTTTATGGGTAAGTTTTATTTTGATCAGGAAAGACAAATGTTTGCATTATTGTATTTTTTTCTACCAGTGGTAGAATTGTTAGGTACAAGTTCATGTGTGATGCTCTGAACGATTTAGAAGCCTCTTCTTCGGAAAAAGAACATGACGTCGTTTTGTTGCCACCAGCATCCGGTAATAAAGAAATTGAAAGCAATGAAGAGGACATTGATGATGAAGCTTTGAGTGGATTAAATTTACCCCAAGAGGTTCCCGGAGAAATTGAGATTCATCAGATTGACTCTGGCGAAGATGAAGATGAAGTTAGTAAAGGTAATAAATCGAGAAAGACAAAAACATCTTGGAAAAAGTCAGAGAGCTTGGCCCTACAAGATAGCATAGTTGAACCTTCAAAAGTTGTTTCTGAACATGCTGGAAAGTCGGAATACGAGATATTTTCATTATTTTGGACATTAAAAATAATATCATATATAGCGGAACAAACTAACCTTTATGCAAGACCAGACAAGAACGACCATAATTTTATGGTTACTGAAGAAGATATCTGTCAGTTATTAGGATTAATTTTGATAAGCGATTATCATAATGTGCCCAGTGAAAATGATTACTAGTCTACAGCTGAAGACATGCAAGCTCCGAGTTTTTCTAAAACTATGAGCAGAGATAATTTCAGAACAATAAACGTTACTTTCACGTAGCTGATAACCAAAAACTAGAAAATTCCAAAGTTGCAAAGGTTTCTTGGCTTTATTCGAAACTTACAAGAAATCTACAACAATTCGGTGTTTTCCATAAGATGCTTAGCGTTGACGAGGCTATGGTGGCTTATTATGGACATCATTCTGCTAAGATGTTCATAAAAAATAAACCAGTGCGGTTTGGATGGATATCCTTATAATATGGACATATACTGCGAAAGATCAGTTATCGGTTGTCGAAACTCCTTCGTAACACGTTGTTTTTTTGACAACTTTTTTCAAGTTATTCTCTTTTCCATGAACTTTCTTTGATGAATATTTGAGCCTGCGGTACAATTCGGGAAAACAAAACCAACAAATGTCCACTAATATCTTCCGGCGAGTTGAAAAAGAAAAGTAGGGGTTCTTACGATTATAGATCTGGTGGGCATTTGGTATTTGTGGAATGACAACGCAATAGTGACTGTAGGAAGTAATCCCTATGGTGTAACACCTCTCCATAAAACCGCTGAAAAGTAAAAGGAGAACATAAAAAAGATGTCCAGCAACTTAATGCTATAAAGAAATATAATGAAGGAATGGAAGGGGTTGATCTTCTGGATTGACTTTGTACTAGCTATCGCCCACAATTGAGATCTAAAAAGTGGTGGTAGAATCTTTTCTCACATGCTCTAAATCTCGCTGTTGTAGCAGCGCATCGTTTTTATCAGCATGTCAATAGTGAGACAAGTTTCAGCCATTTAGAGTTTCGGCGTACCATTGCAATGTGTCTGATAAAAGCAAAAGCTACACAGAGGAAACGACAAGGAGGTCCATCATCATCAGTTGCATCAATCATATTATAACTGCATATTCTCAGAGAAGGTGTATAATGTGCCAGAAAAATACCAGGCTCCAGTGCTCTAAATGTGAGAAGAGACTACATAAAAAATTTTGTTTTAATGTATATCACAACATCAAGTGACTTGATTATTCTATTTAATAGTATTTATATGATTTTTATTTAAAAATAATCGCTTTATATAATAAGATGTAACTCATAAAGGAAATAAAGGCATTACCCACTAACCTGCTATTGTATAAGTATACATGCCAACGTTCTCAAAATGGGAACATATCTTTTCTCCCAAATTTAAAAAGTTATGTCGAAACTAACATCCAAAATGGGATTCAAGTGTTTTAATGAGACATATATCAAAAATTAACAAAATTCAGACAAAAACTTCAGAGGGCCGCCATTAAAAGGTTAAGTAAAAACATATATTAAAATTTGTGTTTATCTCTTTTTACTTTATTGTTGATATATTCAAGTTTTATATTATTTTCCGGATTTCTAGTATATTAATATATTGAGAAAAGGCCAAGAATGAACAATATATTACATAAAATGGAAGAAAGCAACAATAAACTATGATATATTACATTCTTCTTGTATTATCACGAGCATACTAGTCATGTCTACTCACTTCTTATTTACCATTCTCCGAGATTCCACCTTCTACAAGGGAAATTTTAATGGTATATACTGCGTGTAGTATGTATTTTAAGGTAAAGTTGCTACTTTTTGCTCATTTTGCTATATAACTTAAACACACGTGTGTAAACAAATCATCGCCCACATTTAAAGATCTATACCAATTTCACAACAAGTAAAAGATTTACTTGCTATTCCCGACGTAAACAGTTCTAATTTCAATAAAAATCATAATGCAGAAGAAGTAGGAGACGAAACTGTAAATTTAGAAGTTTTAGACACCTT
Organism: Ignelater luminosus; assembly: GCA_011009095.1. Lineage (NCBI taxonomy): Eukaryota > Metazoa > Arthropoda > Insecta > Coleoptera > Elateridae > Ignelater > Ignelater luminosus. The sequence continues at coordinate 9,657 of VTPC01091019.1, read as the reverse complement.
TATTCGTTTAGATGGTCTTCAATTGTCAGAAGAAGAAATATATATTGAGACATGCAGCAAAATAAAATATGAATTAAGTTAAATTTTAGTTTCTCTGATTCTAAAATTGTGAGAGCCAAGGGAAACGTTAAAAAGCACCCTGTTTCGTGACATACGAGGGGTATCACGCTAAAACAGTGCCCCGATTCGTGAGAAGCAAGGGGACTCACGCTAAAAATGCATCCCGATTCGTGAGAAACAAGGGGATTCACGCCAAACGAGCACTCCGCAACAAGGGATCTGAAATCGAACTGCAACCTCCGCGTTGTAGATCCTGAAAACTACAATATTTGTAGGTTATGATTGTAGTTGTCTTAGTCAAAAAATTAAATTTTTATTTAGTGTCTATCAGTTTTCATTATTCCAAATTTTATAGTCCTCATGTTACAATTCTCTCAAATCAGAAATCAAACCAAATACCAAGTTTTAATATTCCGAGCATTCTCTAGCATTTATACTCTTTGGCAAAAACTACAAAAGTTGATCTCAGCCACTCTTCTGGTATGATGCCTGTTCTGTATATAGCAAGTATTTGAATTTGATTAATTTAATAAGCTCGACAGAAATTTGATCTGGGCCTACTGCCTTGTTTACTGTGGTGTTTCTGATTGCAAACTCTATTTCGTGGCTTGTAATTCTGAGTTCGTATGCCATTTCAGTTGTATTAATGTTGACTCACTCAGCTGTGGCATTATAAAATACTTCACTTATGTATTCTTCCCATCGTTTTAATTTAGCTGGAAGGTCTATTATTATGATGTCATCTTTATCCCTAATTATACCTTGCTGTCGTTTTCTTCCAAACCTGTCATTTCCTTGATTTTTTTGTGGAGATTGAAGTTGTCATAGCGAGCAGCTAAAACTTCAATTTCCCTGCAATCTTGCTCCATATATCTCTCCTTTGCCTCTCTTATCTTTTTCTTTAGGACTTTATGGATTTTTTTATATTTTTGAGTGTTGTGTCCTCTTTGTTGTCTTTTTTTCCCATGAAGTCAAGGATCTCATCGATCATCCATTCTTTCCTAGGAGCTTGCTTATCGGTTTTTAGTTTGTCTTGAGCTGGAGCCAAAAGAGTAGATTCAATATTTTCTTCACAGTATCTTTAATCGCTTTCTCTTTCAGCTTTCTTATATCCAACTTTTGATCTCTTACTTCTGCTTTGAACTTTATTCTTAACTTTGCAATAAGGGGGTTATGATCTAAATTCACATCCGCTTCAGTATATACCTTGACGGAGAGGATAAAGTTTCTATATCTGTGATTTATTAAGAAATAGTCGGTCTGGTTTCTCACAATTTCTTGTTCTGGGTGTCTAGGTGATGTCCACGTATATATTCACCTTTTTGGAAATTTAAACCATGTGTTGCTTATCACCATGTTCTTGAGTCGACAGAATTTGATTAATCTTTGTCCTCTTTTATTTTGGTTTCCCAAGCCGTACTTTCATACTATATGATCTACTATGCCTTCGCCGACTTTTGCGTTTAAATCACCTAAGATCAATGTTACATCTTTGTTGTCAATAGTTCAGAGAGCCTCTTCTAGTTGATGGTAGAAATGCTCCATGTCGTCCTCACGTTTGTCCCTTGTAGACGCATGGATTTGGAAAAAATTGATATTCTTCCTTTGAGCTCTAAATGGCGGAAGAACTATTAGTTCTAAGAGTTGCACTATTTTTAGTACTTTGGTTTTGTTTTCTTTTTTTTTATTATGAACGCTACTCAGCGCAGGAATAATGCAAACGTATGTCCGTTGGTTGTTTGTAGGTTGCCTCTGCTTTTCTAAACATCAGGGAAACCCAAGATATCAATATCCATACGCTTCATTTCTTTAATCACGTTATGTAGTTTTCCAGTTTGGTAGAAACTTAAGAATATTTTGCCTTAAACTTAGCCATCATGATTGATGCTAGGAATATCCTTGTGGATCTTTAGTGCAGTAGTTTTTCATTGCTTTTTGCATCCTTATGCAGTTGATCGGTAGAGATTCATCCTCCTTTAAGGGCGATTTCTCATCCCAAGGGCAAAAGAGTGCCCTTACTCTTACTAGCTCATCGATCCGAAACTGTTGGCCAGTAAGGGGTGGCTACCTGTGTTTGTCATCCATTTTGGTGTCCTTCTTCTACCACGTGGAGGTACAGGTTTGGATTTTTCCTTCATCACGGTTATAACCTTTCTGCTTTTCCTAACCGCTTCAGAGTTTTAGAAGGAAGCAGAACAATTTTATTATTATTGTTGATTATTACTTTTAGAAGAGCCGAGGACAGTTACATGAATTGGAATTTCTTTGTAAAAAGTACTGGAAGCGTCCACAGTAAGAGAGGTAAGTGATCAAAATGTGGATCGCATTCAATACAGTAAGGCTTTTAGCGATGTTGGTGTTTTTGTTGTATCTGCAATGACAGCAAATTTTTTGTCCGTCTTGGTGTTATCATGGGTGTATGATGTCTATTTCTTGATTCCTAAATAAAAGCGGGGCGGCAAACGAAAGCGGAACAGAAAGGTAAAATCTGCCTAGATTGTCGAGCTTTTAAAGGACTTACAGCTAATCAAATGGAGTTTAGTTAATAGTGATCTAAGTGATTTAGAGAATGAGTGCTTTAAAGGCTTAAAGATATTATCGGCTTTAAATTTGTCTTCTTTGTATCTTAAGTTCTTGTTGTTAGAAAAACTCGTAAAGTATCTATCGTAATTCATTCGAAAGTTTGGTAATCTAAAATGTCTTACTTTAAATGAAATAAATTGCAAAAATAGCAAGCCGATGCGCGTTCAGCAGTTTAAACATTTTAAAGCATTTGTATTAGATGATAATACAATAGAAATAATTACAAATGAACAATCCAAAACAGTTACTGAACTGCTTTAGAGAAGAACAATTTAGAAAACTGAGAACCTGATTCATTTTCTAACGTAACCAAGTTGAAGGAATTGTATCTGTATCTTTACCTAATGAAATATTTGATTCCCTAAAAGCATTCGCGAAGCTTGATTTAAATAATATTATTAAATATGTATCAAATATACTTTCTATTTGCTTATACATTAGATAACGATCAGATTTTTACAATCGATCCTCAATCATTTGATGGCTTTAACTTCGAAAAAATAAATCTGACTAAAAATAAATTGAAATCAATAGGCTGCAATGTTTTTGCTTGCCTGTCAAACATTCTTGCTACATTATTAAACGCCAGTGAAATAACCAATATTTTATTGAATGATCCTGAACAGTTGGACAGTTTGAATTATGTAGGGGTGAATAGAAATGAAATGTCATTGTATGTTTTGAATCAATTCAAGCACAAAACCTCTTTCTCAAATTTGTCGCATTTATGAGTTTTTTGCTTTTTAGTGCGTTTAGTTTTTATAAATTTAACTTGATTCTTGTGAACTTCAGATAGTTAGTTAGTTTTAATAACGTCAATATATTTTAATGTCACCAGATGTCATATAATGAAAAACCTTCTTGTTATAACTATGGTTATAATACTGCTAGAATAATAACAAATAAAGAAATGATTATGGAACGATTTGAAGAATTAACACAGTCAGAAATAAATGAAGAAAAAAAAAGAGGAAAAAATAAGTGACATACCTAAAACAGAACCGATAAAAGAAGTAGAAATAGTAGAAGCAATAAGCAAGATAAAACTGGGAAAAGCACAAGGGAGAGACAATATACCGTATCGCCTGAAATGGTAAAATATGTGGGAGAAGAAAGAAGAAAAAATTTAACAACATTAATAAATGATATAATGATAAACACACAAATACCAAAAGAATATAATTCAGGAATAGTGCTACCAATATATAAGAAAAGTGATTAAAAAAAATTGTAGTAATTACAGAGGGATAACACTAGGAAGTGTCCCAGGGAAGATCTTTGCACGAATTTTAGAAAAAAAATCAGAAATAAAGTAGAAGTAGCAGTAGACGATACATAGTGCTGTTTTAGAAGTGGGAGAAGCACGCAAGATTTAATATTCATCATAAGGCAGGCAAGCGAATAATTAATTCATAAGAACAGCGATACACACATTTGTTTTGACAGAATTCGAAGGGATGACATATGAAAGTATTGACAAAGAGAAAAGTAGATAAAAGAACAATAGAAATTATTAAAGAAATGTATAACGAAAATACAAATATTGTAAGAACTAACAACGAGGAATCAAAAGAATTTGTAACAAAAATGGGAGTCAAACAAGGATATATACTGGGCCCGCTACTAGTTAATATAGTATTAGATGAAGCCATAAAGAAGACGAAGAATAGGATAAAAACACTGTTACTAGGGTATTAGAAAATGAAAAAGACACAACTACCTGACCTAAATGTTTTCTGATGACCTGGCTCTGCTAGTAAAATCCTAAGATCTACAATTCAATATAGAAGTATTGAACGAAGAGTTAATAAAAATAAACATAAAAATAAATATAGAAGAAACAAAAAGTATGATCATTTCATCGAAAATACAGATAAGGGGAACGCACATTGAACAAATCAAAAGTCAGAAGACATTAAACAGTATTTGTGGATGACACCAAATAAAAAAAATTACATTCAGAAAGTAACGCCAAGTCGAAAAGAACAGCGCTTGAATTTCAGGAAATCGAACTCCATGTTGATAAATTATAATAATAATGACAAGAGAAAATAAGAACACAATTCTACTTAGTATCATTATTATTATTACTTATTGCGTCAGGCTAGTAAATTTGAGGTTAAGTGGAATAGTGTTTTTATTATTATTATTATTATTTCTATTAATAAATTTATTTATAGAATTATTAATTTGCACAGCTTTGCAAATGTCTGCTCTACACTTATTGCACATCGATAAATTGCACGAATTACACACATTTTTGGTTGCTTGTTGTTCTTGCGTGGACAAATTCCACATCTCTTCCGTTTATTATTCAAATTAGGTTTAAGATTTGGATCAATAATGGGTTTCTTTAGAATTCTTCCTAAGTTCATTCGTAGTTCCCGGGGAAGCCTACTGTTTAATAATCTTTCGTTTATGTCCTCATTGTACTAAATCTTGTGCTAGCCATTTTATAAAAACTAATCGTTTAATGTTCTTAATTTCTGGGTAGGACTGGTATTGACGAAAGAGTTCACTCCGACCATGTTTATAATGGCATAAAAATTGCTATGGGCCATCTTCTTGTACGTCTCTGTGTAATACAGATAGCACATTTGTTATCTAGTGTATCTACGCCATCTTTAGTGTCATTATAAAATGGTATTACCTCTGGCTTGCCGGTTGCTTTATCAATGTTGCTATTGTGATGCATCAAAGGAATCGTTTCTTTGGAACATGGGAAATTAGTGTCATATCTTTGGTAAAACTATAAAGGCTAGATCCTTCAGGTTTCTTGCAATTTGGCAAAGATTGTACAGCTGTTTCTCTCTAATTTTTCTTTAATGAAAGAAAACCAGTTATCTGCAGTTACATTTCTGTTAGAACCAGTTGTGGGTGTTACTAACTTTAGAACAGATTGCGTTGGTGCGGAAAATGTTTCTTCCTCATTTGTCAACTCTGTGGCATCGCTGCCCTCCGTTTTCCTCTTGCGACTTACATATTATTTTTGAGCTTTCTGATTATTTCTGCAATCTCTTGTTGCGTCGGTGGTTTTTTGCTTTCTGGCGCTGGCGCGTAGGCTTCTTCTTTTATACCTCCCGTTTCGTCCTCTCTTGACCCATACACTTCTTAGAAATATTCTGTCCATCTGTTCAAACTTTTTTCCATTCCTCCCACTAATTCTTCTTTTTTAATCTTCCAAAGGACTATCTTACTTTGCAGATTTCTTCTTTTTTCATTTCTTATTCCTTTGTAGAATTCCTTGGCTTGTTTTTTGATATAATTATTTTCTACTGCATGTATTCGCTGTTCAATATATTCCCTTTTCTTTTTCCTGCACACCTTCTTTACCAACTTTCTTGATTCGTCATACTTCTTATTTTTGATGGTATTGTTGGTAAAACAATTTATTCTTGTTCTCTCTCTGTTTGCCGCTACCAGTCTACGTCTTTATCATACCATGTTTTAGTACTTATCTTCTTTCTTACTGTAATTCTTGTGCCTCCTTCTTTATTATTTCTTCGAATTTTCTCCAGCTTTCTTCCACATCCTTATCCTCACTTATTGTTAACTTCTCGTTCAAATTTCTGTTTAATTTCTTCGTCTTTCAGTTTTTCCATAGGTAGAATATCTGATTCTTGTTTATCTTCTATTCTCTCCTTTAAGTGGTCTTCTGTATTTAATTTTAGCCCTCACTAATATGTGGTCTGTGTCGATATCCACTTCTCTGTAGTTTCCTGTATCTAATATAACTATATTTTATGTGTTTGCTCTCTATAGCCATGTGATCTATTTGATTTACAACCCTGCTTCCTGGTGGGACCCGCGTACCTTTGTGAATTTCCTTGTATTGAAAATAGGTGGTCACTATTCTTAAATTCTTCTCTCTACAAGTTTTCTTCCACTTTCGTTACATTCTTGATGTGCTCTCAGATAACTGGTCTGTATCTCACTTCCTTCCCTATGTGAGCATATATATATTCGTTATAAAAGTAATTTGTTTTATCATTAGCAAGAATTAAGATCTTTATTTCGTATTTGCTAGGTTTCTTAGGCATGAACATTTGAAAAACCTACTGGCATCTTATCTACACAAACGAGTTCTCTTATGGAGCAATGCTTCTGGCAATTTTTTAGAAATCCTTTAAAAATCCAAGATATCGCTGCAGCTTTATCACTTTCTTTTCTTAGTTCTTTATTATTGTCAAAACGCAAGCTATATAAAATTACCAAAAGCCTTGTCGAGACATAGCACATCTGAAAATAATCCGTCTAGTTCCATCTGTCGCAAATAAAGATGTCAGGTTGATATCTACTTTCCGCTGTTTGAAGAAACGGAGCCTCCGTAGCTCTCGGTGAGGTCGGGGTTTCCGGTATATCTGAAAAATAAGGCTCCCACAACAACTCTCGCAAGTCAGCTTGACAACGTCCAAATTTATTTCAGGCGCCAGAACGCCGCAAGCAAGACAAAAGAGATACAAAAAAAAATAAATTGGCAACAGTAACTAGCACAAAGTTTCAAATATTAAATACAATACAAAGGTTCAGATATAAAGCTTAAGTAAAATAAATTTATATATATCAAAGTTAAATAACAAAACGCTAAAGAAATTAATAATATGCAGAACAATTTATTAAAATAATAACACGATCAATAAAAAAATAGCAAAGAAAAACATTCACAGACGGAATAGCTAGATGGGCGAAGTTCGGTTCTAATTAAGTGAAATCACGAGAGCAAAAAAGCAAAAGCAAATGGTTGTGTTAATTACCTAAATTGACGAATAATCCACTAAAATAAGAATTAACCCTTGGAATAAAAGATACAAAGCTGAAAATTTGCATAGAACTTTATCTCGACGTTATAAAGACGAGTTGAAAAGTCTCATAAGATATCGTGTCCGTTTGGTTCGTCTTCTTCTTCTGGACGCCTAAATTCAATTTCCGGATCCTTTTCGTCATCCTCGTTTTCCGTCACATTGGGTTCTGAAACCTAAAGGCTCTCAGGAACAAATTCATTTTCTGTATCAAAATCATTCGATGTTGACGAGGTGTTGAAGCATGCTTGTCCTTGACACTGACCACAAAATGTGGAGCACTGCAACCCTACTTTCCTACATCCACAGTTCACGCCACAAACTTTGCTGGATTGCAGAAGATTCTATTCGATAGTTCGTCCGATGCTGGTGCAATAATGTTGTTGTCGGCTTCAGGATCTCGTTCTCTAGATCTCATCCTCAATCTTCAGGTTGTAAATCCTTCCTTAACCAGTCTGGATCTGGAAGTAGGCCCGATAGATATGCTGACGAGCTGCTGCACTTGTAGATGAAAGAGATGATAATTCCTCCGGTCTGTTGATTTGATGAATTTGTGTACCTAAAATATTCCATTTTCAAATAATGTACTTGGAGGACAGTTTTCCAGTTGGAATAATTGAGCTGACTGGTACAAATTGGGGCTTTTCTTGAACATTTTTATAATTTGCAGTTTTCCTTTGTTAAGCAGGGTGGAAGTTGTGTCGCATCTACTGATGCATCCGCATTACTTATAATGTATTTAAAATATTTAATCTAAATAACAGTTTGTTAACTTTAATAATGACAATAAAAATATTTTATTATATAACTAACTTCGTAAAGTGTACTATGCATCTGGCTCCGCAGTTTACATGGCGTTAACCTATAAACGGATGCGCGCTTTCCACTATTCGCGCTTTATCTAGAAAACGACTAATCATACAGAAAAATACATAGAACCAAACTTGTAGGGAATTTTATGCTCTACAAGTTGTGTAAAGACCTCCAACGACATACGAGCCATAGGAAGCGAGATATTTGTAAAAAACCGATTTTTGTGACCTTTGACCTTCGATATCTTGACTAGCGGACACGATATCTTACGAGACTTTTCAGTCTGTCTTTAAAACGTCGAGGCAAAAGTCTATGCAAATTTTCAGCTTTGTATCTTTCATTCCAAAGCTTGGTCTCAATTTCGTTTTGTTTTACGGGACTAGAAGGGGGTTGACGAAATGTCATTTGTAAGCGCTTGCAAATAGTGATTTTCTTACCACCCTGTATATGTCCGTAATTTTCTAGTAAAGGTAAATTAACTAATTTTGCGTACTCAATCTGCGATTACATATGCATGTTTTACAAAGTCAAAAAGGTGAAGCCCAAAGTTATAAATTTTAATAAATCAAAAAAGAATTAAATTTATGATGAAATGAAATTATTATACTTATCAAACAACTTGAACATTTGTTAAATGAATTTCTAAAAAAAATTTTTATTTCTATTGTTGAGCAGATAAAAATTATCGTACAATAAAAGTTGTGCCGTTACTTTAAATGGCAAAATTCTTTAATGAAAAAATTCAGAATATACTAATAACTTATTAAATTTCTATTAATTAACTAATTACTGATAAAAATAACAACGAAAATAATAGTTTAAATAGCGCGAACATTTCAGTTCTTCCTATTGTCAGCTCGCAAATGACACAAACAAAGAAATAGGGATGACATACCATGGATGGTGGTCCCAGGGCCTTGCTAAAGCTGCCAATCCAGTATGGTTGATCCAATTTCCAATAAAAACTAAAAAAATAAATTAATTACAAAAGAAGAAAAACGAACAAAAAGAAGAAAAAGGAAGAAAATAAAAAGAACAACCATAAGCGTCCGAATAACAAATATCTAGTCCAGAGTAATTGTATTAAGTGATAAAAGAAGGTCGGAGCAAAAATCTCACCTGAGTTGACGGGCGGCCTTCAAATGTACACGACTCGGCGTGAAGTGTTATCCGCTAGATGAGACGACACTAAACTACTACCAAATCTTGGTCTAACTATGATTATCCGCTTGAAATAAATGCGATTAATTATACAAAATTAATTTATTCATAGAAGACCAACTATTATCACGCACCACGAGTACACAAGTTCTTTCCACAACCAAAGCGAAGAAAAGAATGATAAGATTTTTACGAAACCTAAAAATATCACCTGATAAAGATTTGTAGAAAATTAAATTTA
>VTPC01091018.1:86976-102424 GCA_011009095.1 Ignelater luminosus | reverse complement strand
ATGTGTTGTGGATTATTTTAACTATATTGTCTGTTAGAGTTTTTGTGAGGTTGCTCCGTATGGTATAGCTCTGGAGAGTCTGGGACTTCAGATCCAGGATGACGTCTGAAGCGATAGTGTCTGAACTGAATTTTAGTGGGTAAACCAAAACAGAACGTTACTAAGTAAATGCTGTGAAGTTTCAAAAATTAGAGAAGATATGTGAAGAGTCAACTAGAATCAAGTTAACTCCTGACATATTTATCTTTTTGGTCAAAGCAGCCTAACATAACAGTCTTCGGGCCAAACATCTCATTTAGAATCTTTTGGATTTCTGGAAAGTTATCGAACTTGAGTCAGGAAGTGTTTCGGTCAAATGCTGTTGGATTAGTAGGAATTAGGTCACTTTGAAAATTGAAAAAAGAAATTCAATCTCTGAGTTTGATCAATTAAGTTTGGTCGAAACAGGTAATGTTGGGTTATGAATTTCTTTATTTACATTTACTCTTCTCACACGTTTCTCAATCCTGATATTCTACGTTATATCATTTACTTAACGCTTACAACGCGTTTTGGCAGTTTATTGTTTGCCTCAACACGTTTTGGACTTTTATCTAAACCTCCAAGCACTGTTGATGACAGGTAGGCACGCACTTTGGTCGGTCGGCGTACTTATTGAAAGTGAGTGCAAGCGGAGTTTGCAATTATATGTGTAGTGAGTTATGACAACACGATTTTTGAAGAGAAATTAAAACTTTTGATAGATTCAAGAGGACGTTTATTGCTCGATTTACGAGGGTGGTCTGAAAAGTTTCCGACCTCAACGTGAAGATGGCAGCACTCGTAAATAAAAGCTACTGAATTTCGTTGTTCATCTGTTGACAGTTACTCACCAAAGTTTCAGCCATTTTGGACGTGCAGTTTTTATGTAACAGTCGTTTGAGTGAGTTGATGTGAGTTTTTTTGGTAAATGGACAAAATCGAGTATTGAGCTATCATTAAATATTTGTTTTTGAAAGGCAATACGCCTTCGCAAATAAAACATGAGTTGGATTCTGTCTATGGGGACTCTGCACCATCATTTACCACAGTGAAATTTTGGGCTGCTGAATTTAAACGTGGCCGTAAGAGCTTGGGAGACGATGAACGTTCGGGACGTCCAAAAACTGCAACTACCGACGAAAACATCGCCAAAGTTTACCAAATGGTGCTAGACGACGCCGAATTAAAGTGAGAAAGCAAAAGGACATGTTTGTCACATATTAAATCAACATCTAGGCATGAGATAGCTGTCCGCGCGTTGGGTGCCGCATTTGCTCACGTTAGACCAAGAACGTGTTCGAATGAATATTTCCAACGCTCTTTTGGCGCAGTTTAGGCGAAATAAATCCGAGTTTTGGCGCCGATTAATTACTGTAGATGAAACTTGGATACACCATTATACGTCCGAAACAAAAATACAGTCCAAACAGTGGACTGCAAAGGGGGAACCGGCTCCAAAAAAAGCAAAAACTGTTTTTTCGGCTGGGAAAGTGATGGCGACTGTTTTTTGGGATAGTCATGGAGTTATTTTAATCGATTATCTTCAAAAAGGAAAAACCATTACAGGAGCATACTATGCATCATTACTTGACAAGCTGAAGGCAGAACTTGCGAAAAAAACGGCCACATTTGCAGAAAAAGAAAATCCTATTTCACCAAGACAACGCACCGTCTCACACCTCAGCGGTTGCCATGGCGAAAATCCACGAATTACGGTTTGAACTGCTTGACCATCCGCCTTACTCACCAGATCTAGCCCCAAGCGGCTTCTTTTTGTTCCCTCATCTAAAAATTGCGCTCGGAGGACAAATATTTTCGTCAAATGAAGAGGCAATCACCTTCGTGAACAATTATTTTGCAGAGAAAAATGCCGAGTACTATTTGGACGAGTTACAGAGATGGGAGCATCGCTGGGAGAAGTGTGTAGAGTTACAAGAAGACTATGTTGAAAAATAAAAAAAGAAATTCAGAAAAAATGTCTTGTATCTTTGTTAGGTCGGAAACTTTTCAGATCACCCTCGTAAACAGCGTTTTCTGAGGTATCAAATTACTTCCATATTTTGTCAGCTTTGTTACATTTTATCTTAACTTTTATTATGCAAACGTTTTTACACACTACATTGATTACTGAGTAGTCAACTAAGTATTGGGCAGACTAATCTAAGACTGAAATACCAAAGACACTGTTTAATCTTGAACTTATCCCACTAGCTTTAACTAACAGCGGAATTTTACTAAAACACTGAAGAGTGAGGGAAAATTCTTATTTTGAAAATCCTTACTTGATTATATGTGAAAGTCTTAACACAAAGGATGCAGTTGAGGGGCACTGACATTGCACTGCACTTTACTATGTGATGTTGGGGACGTAGAGAGGTGATAGTCTGAGAAATCGGCGCAGTTGGTCTTCAGACAGTCTTACGTTAAAGTTGCAGCTTAAGTGGTGCAGCAAATTGGACTAGAAAGTTTGAAATGATCTGTTCAATGGCGACAATTTCTGCCAATTCCATGGGGGTAATGATCTAGTCTGGGATAAATACTTTCAGTAGCCGTCGTAGCGGTGTAAAGAGGAGACACTGGAAGAGTTTGTAGGGCTGATCGTCTGGCTCTTATCTTGGGCATTCTATACAGGCTGGTGGCCGTATTTTTTTCAATTCTGTAGAAGTGAGAATTGAAATGACTACGACCGGAGAAAACGGTAACAACGTTCGGGTCGAGTTGGTGCTTGTTGATCTTTGAACGTTTAGAAAGAAGCAGTATGTTGTCGCACCTTCATCGAAGTTGTCCTGCCACATTGGAATGGTGAGGCTTTGTAGGTATTGGCGGTTTTTTTGCAACTGAGATGTGCGGCTTTGGTCACTAGTTCCTCTTCTTGTACGTACTGGCTGTCATTCTTAGCGCTTATAAGGTGCTTGTGGTCTTGATGGTGATCTGTCGGATGTGATAATCAAGGCGCATTTCGCTGTCTAGGTGCACACAGAGATATTTTGTGTAAATTACTCTTTATGGCTTCATTTTGTATTGTGTCTCTGGGAATTTAATTTAACTTCCTTTTCAGTAACATCTAGACTGTTTTGTTAGTTGGAAGGCTGAGATTTTGTGTGTCAGTCCATCGCTCTACTTTTGTGACTGCCAGTTCTAATTCTCGCTCTAAGTGTCTGTTTTGAGCACTATCGACCTTTATTATGTCGTCATCTATTATGCTGTTTTTATATTTGTGGCTTGTGGAATTACCTTCAAGAAAGGAATCTATATAAAAGTTCCAAAGTATTGATCTCATAATTAAGCCCTGTGGTCAGCCTTTGTTGCGTATTTGTTTGCGCCGCAGTTGGTGATCGCAATGAAAATCTGGCGGTTGTCTAAGTAGATCTAGTAATTGGCTATTATTTTGTATGGCAAATTAAGTTGATTGAGTTGAGTTTATAAATACTGCGCTACATATTTGTCAGAGGATTTTGCTACTGTGCTGGTAAGTCTTTGGATGACTGCATTCTTACTCTTAACAATACCATACCGAAGTATATAGTGCAGTTTCTTGTTTGGTCTTTTAATTTAGCTAGTATGACTAGTTCTGCTACTTTACCTAATTTAACATCGCTAGGCTTTTTTTAGCATTTTTTACCATCGTCATCTGTTTTTCTTACTTCCAGGCTTTTGAAGAGTAGTCCATTAGTCCATGGTAAGGCAATGGTTTAGGAAGTTGGTGTATACCATCTACTTCAGGTGCTCTCTTGTCTTTAATTGATCTAATTGCCCGTACTACCTCCACTTCTGAAACTGTGTCTTGTTCATCATCGCCGTGTACATGTTCGACTTGCTCTGTTATAGCACAGTTTATACCTTACAGAATCAGGTGGATCACTCATAGCCGTTCTTTTGATCTTTCGTGTTCCTGGTTTTCGGTCTGCGCACGCTAAAGTATAGAGGAGGTTATACATGCAATTGATATTCAAATTTCAGAACTAATGTAACTTACCAACATTGAACAATTTCACTAATTGACTTACAGAATATGCAAGTTGATTTCACTTAAATAATACAAACTTTTATGAGATTTTTTCTTTAAAGGTTAAGGTTAGGTTATGTGCACGTGTTTTGCATGTTTTTTTACTCCTCTATTTTTGGACAGAAAATAGTGGTCTGCGCATAGACCGCGACTTTCTTGAAGTGGAAGACAAAATGTAGGGGAGGTGATCAAACTGTTTCTGTAAGGTATAAACTGTGGTTATAGCTTGTTGAGTTGGCGTGTCGTTAGCGGAGTTGTCGTCTGGCAACAGGGCATCTAGTGTCGCCCGAAGTGTCTTTTGCGTAATTTCTGCGTGTACCGAATTGTGTTCGAAGGGAAGGGTTTTAAATTGTTTTTGTAACCAGCTTGTATATGGCATATCAAAGACTGAAAACTCAAGTCATTTTGTGCGAAAGCTTGATACAATTTGTGTTTGGCGCTTTCGGCAATTTTTTGCGTTTTTTTTCTGGAGTATTTTGATTTTGTTGTGTCTCTTGTCTGGAATAATGGGTATCTACTCGTTTAGGCTCTAGGTCGTCATTCTACCAGGTTTAAATAAAGTTTCTTTTTCGGAAGTGTTTCTTTTTGTATCTGTGCTGGTCCATCTGTTAGGCGCTCAATTCCTAAATCAATCTGCGCTTTTGTGGGTTCCCACACGAGTCTTTCTAGACTTGTGATTATTCCCAACATTGAAATTTGCTAAACTGTTAATTGTTACTCTATTTGCGGTTCATTGCATTTGATTTCTTGGGCTACAACAGTATGTGTGATCATACTGCAATTGCTTTTAATGATTCTGTCATGGACTATCCAACTAACATCCAATGGTCAGTTAGCTTGCCTTTTATTATTAAGATTAGGTTTATATTACTTGCAATTTTGACTGTACTGAATATTGATTGCTGATGTAGCAGATTCTCGATGAGTAAGTTTTTGCCTCTTTCATCATCCTGTCTATCGAACCATTGGTTAGATTTGTCCACCCACCAGATTTTTATTTGTGTGACTAGGTGGACACTAAACGTTTATTGTCTTAAATGAGAGTCGATTGAAGATAATTGTTATTGTGAGATCCAAGTAATAGTAGGAACTTGTTCCGAGGAGAACTAGCGATAAAATATATGCTACTCTTGTAAGACTAAATGACGAAAGGCTAAAAATACTAAGGTCACGCAGCATAACCTATTGTACAATTATTTTGTCGTTTTCTTATAATCCACGTTTTAAAATAAATTGGATTGCTAGAAATAGGATAAAGCCGAAATGCATTGTGGCAAATAAAGAACTTTCAAGACGTTGTAAGCGTTTCTAAACAGCCACCACAGGAATTTTGTGTTTTGGTAGTTTCTAATCGTCCACAACACATTGTGGTTATTGCGGTAGGACCAGGACGCAAAATTTCATTTTGTGGGTGTTTTGCGTAGCTCAGAAAGCATTTTGACCAATTTTTTTCCTCAATGAGCAATTTAGATGTTTGCACCTAATATATACACTTCGAAACGGTTGGTATCAATCATTTACTTGCTTCATGCTTGAAGGAGCTCTTGAAACTTCCCTTAGATTATTAAGCAATTGTGATAGTTTGCATCTAATTAAGTAATTAAAGAATAGAAGTTATTATTTTGAGCAAGAAGCTTTAAAACTGGGCTTTTTGATCACCGATTGAGCTCTTGTTTCACACGATAACGGAAAAGAAAAAAAAAGAAAACCCCAAATGGTAGAAGGGAAAACATCTTGTTGTTGCCCTTTTCTAAATTATCTGAACAGAAGAGTTGTAGCTATGATGTGGTTTCGCTTATACTAGAAGCTAACCAGTTTTTCGACTACAAGTTATGTACGAAAGGTAATTATATTAGACATATAATAGAACCATAGAGCAAAACACATAACCTTTATTAAGCAAAGAAATTTTGTGAAGCAATCGAAGTTTGATAATACTATCTAAAATGAATAAATACAAGAAAGAGGTTATCCAGAAATTTTCAAGTACAAGTTACTTGCGGCAGATTAAAAATCGCAGCTTAAACTTTTTCAATTACGCTTCACTGTCTGAGTTAATTTTTGAAGTTAGTAGATAAAACGATTAATTAATTCCACAAAACAACAAAGAAAACTACAAGAACATCTATTTGTTTCTGCCACCTCGCGAACACACCACTTAATAGCTAATAAGATCCGATCTGACCACCCTCTTCGATTCTTTGCAGCTGCTCTTGATTTATCTTCTTTACCTTTCATACATCTTACAGACTTTATCGTTGCTTATGTATCAAACAAATTGATTTTCGAACCAACATCGTCTCTACCACATTACAGTAACATATTGCTCTATATAACAGAATAATGGGATAATACTGGTTATAAGGACCGGTATATAAACATCTACTTTGATTTTTAATTCTCTTTGCGATAATTTTCTGCTTGCTATTCTTCAGGTACGTTCACATTTTATAGAGCGGCAAGCTTTTAAAAGTCATTAGAAGGCTTTAAAAGTTTTATCAATTAATCTTTGTTTTTGTAAGCTGCCATTATATATTATTTACAGCAGGAACAAAATGATGAACACATTAATGATCCACTATGTATATCGCATCTACTTAAGCTTATATTAATTACTTTTTATTTCCGTGTCAAGAATCCATACTAAATTATAAGGAAGGGTCTAACGTAATGAAGTAATTTTAATGCTCTTCATGATTACGGTTGGCAGCGATGCGTGTTGGTATTGAGATATCAAGTGCAGATGTAATTATCTTAACAATCTCTAATTAAAAGTATCGCTCCTTTGAAATACACCGGATATTCGTGTGATGTCTACTCTTTACCAAATGACTTTTACTTTACAACTTAATTACTAAAGAAGAGTTTTCGGTACAGCCTATTCATTAAATTGCTATTACGTCTTCGAAGTTTTCAAAACTTTTGAATTTGAATCTTTAAAAAGCTTTGATACACTTTTTTAATATTAGTTTACTGTGCTTGGCTTTCAATAGAATAATCTTGACAAAATCTCAAAATAAAATTAATATTATATCAATTTATGCTGTCTCGCCATAGTTTAGTTGTATTGAAATAGGCACTAGATTAATAAATAATAATGTAAAAGTGAGACAAAGTTACTTGCAGATTCTAATTTTCAATAACTTGAATTAAAGGAGATAGCTAGTTTTGAATTCTATATCTTTCATAAATAGGCGTCCAATCAAGTTTTTCCAAAAGAAGTGTAAATAGATATAAAAGTGCTATTGTTTCTTCAGATTATTTGCTTCTCAAGATACATGTGTAAAAGCGGACGTCCATGCTTTATTCTAAAAACTAATTTAGGCAAGGATTGATATGACGTTATTGAACTATAAAATTCTTGGTGTAAATCTTCGAGCTTTTAAATCACAGAAACTTTGCAGTTTAATTTAATATTAATAATCCCAGCAAAATATGCATTTTACAGAAATTTTTGCCCTTTGATAAGTAACTAAACGGTGAACTGTCATTTAAAACTAAAGTTATTAAAAAGTGGTGTGGAGTCTCGTCGTAATAATACAATTTCTGTTAAACGGAAATCATAATTTTAACAAATATCGACATAATAGCACAGGTACAAAGCTTGTAAATCTTTAAAATCGCACTAAAATTGCTTTAACATCGAGAATTGCATTTACTTTGGTGAATATACCGTCGGAAAAATAGATGAGTTGTTCATTCCATGATATTCTAAAGCGACAATTAAATGAACATACCAGTCACACCATACGGAAGACTTGCAGAAACTCTTGTCTTTATATTTACATATATTTACATACGGAAGACCTTCACGTCCCGAGTCACCAATAAAACGAGGTCTTTTGGGACTAAGCCGTTGAAATAAGTATTATACTTAATGTTCCACTTATTTTCTACAGGAGTTTCTTCAGAAAACTAAACTAGGATATAAGCGAGACACCTGTGGCAAAACTGAAGAAAGAAAGAATTTGTAGTTATGTAGATGTACACAAAGGGAGGTTAGCTGATTGTAACGATCTTCACATGAATTAACCTTCCAAGTGGCGGAAAGTAGATAGCTTGTTAATCGAGCAACAGTTTCTTCTACATATACTAAAACTAAAACACAGGAGTATGATATGCTGTACATTCCTTGTTGACATTGTTTATGGCTTATGCTTAAGAAAAGGTAGAAATCGTGAAATCTTGTTGATGGGTTTGAAGACAGTTTTGATTTATGTTTCCAAAGTGTTTTTACTATACCGTCCTTCATCTCTTTGAGGGCTACAAGGCGTTGCTTGATAATCCTGCCTTTGTCTATTTTGTTGTTGCAATTGTTAAGGAGACTGTTCCGAACGGGTTCCAATACAGAAATTACTCGATAAATAACTGAGTTAGGTAATTACAGATACTTCTCCGGATGGTATGGGAACGCCTACCGTCGAGTCTAGGCTAGTAACATGTACATCGAAAAAGGAAAGAAAGTCACTATTCTTGATATTTAGATGTTGGTTGTTTAGATGATCCAGGAATTAAGACGCGTCCATCGAGACGATAAAGGTATCCACTTTGATTTTTTTTTTATTTCATGACTATATTCGCAACTACTGGTAACAATAGAGACCCCATTGTAACTCCCAAGAAGTTGTTGAATGCTGGCTACGGAATCGGAACCAAAATATGTCACAAGACGGAGGTCACATCATAGTTAATCATAAAAGTCTTCTGGTTTAAGGGTAAGTGTTGATACAGTTGAACAAAATGTGATGCATTGAGGATGTATGAAGAACTCTTTCCAGTATAACCTTCCCGAACGCCTGAATTACCAATGGCCGTTAAAATTTGGCAAGACAATAGAATTACTAGCAGTTTTTACTGATTTTAAGGGACTTCATAACTAAATAAAAAAATAGTTACTAGAAAATCTTCTTAATATTTTAATCACCATGGAAAATTAAAAACAAAATTGGATATGACCTGCTTTCAAATTTATTTATTTATTTTTACTGAATTGATATGATATACCTCCCCATCACCAGCAAGATACAGTGATATCTGTACAATCTGTAGTCTTCAAAATCGTCGCTACTCCGTTTTATACTTACCAGACTTTTATTCAACTTTCAACGCAAGAAAAGGCTGTGTACTCGTAGACCATTTAACTTCAGTCACTTTTATACCTTGGAGGAAATATACATCTGAGTGAGCATGGACGTTGTATTTATTGTGGAAACTCTCCAAATAAGATATTGCACAGTTTCGTAGTCCTTCCTGTATTACCAGATAATAGTCAAAGCAAGCCATCTACTACTTTGGCTGTAATTTTAACACTAAAAAACAATTTTTCATTTTCCCATCACAACTGGAAGATGAGAGTGTGACGCGCTTAGTTGAGGTGTTGTGAAACGGCAGATTTGATGAAGAGGTTACTTCCCCGCCTCGTCTTTGGAGCGGTCAGACGAGGGGGCTCACAGGTAGCTACGGTGAAGATACGAAAATCCAGGCGTCGACTGGCTAGAGCAATAGAACTGCAGAGCTTATAATACAAATAAAACAAGATCAAACAGGTTCTTTACAAGCCGGCGGTTATAATATATAAGCACGTAACAAGCGGTACCTCGATTCTCCACTAAACCTACTCGACCCAAGCAGTGCAGCAAGCAGAGATGAAGTGCAGTCCAAGTGGGTCGGGATATAAGGTTACAGATCGAGTTTGGTGCCCTACAAGATGCGGAAATTAGGGTGGACGGAGACGGAGCTACCCAGCGACGACGAACCGGCTCTACTAACAGCGACGTCAGCAAAACTCCAAACTAAAGGGGAATGCGGGACGAAGCTAACCAGCAACGACGGACCGGCTCTACCGACAGCGACGGCACCGGAATAGCTTGTGCTGTGATTTGACCGACAACGGACCGGCTCTACTGACAGCGACGGCAGTTAAATCACTAGTTGAAGAAACATGACAGCGGATGAAGCTACCTAACGATAGACCGGCTCTCCAAAATTATCAGCGGACCATTTAGCATCGTTACAAGGATTACATTTTAAAATAATTCCTGTGTTTATAAATTGTAGCAAATAAGTACATAAACAAATTCATAGGTATTCATTACAAGGCGCGGCGGTTGATAAACGCGAAGCGCTTATCGGCCATCGGGCGAGCAAGCGTAACAATAGAATCAAAGAAAGTATTATTTAAAAACATAAAATATAGCTTAACAATAATTATTTACAAAAATTCTAAACAAATAACGGTAAATTAAAGTAACTTTGTTACAAGAGAAATAATAGTATAGAATCCACTGTGGTGACATAATTTCTAATTTTGGAAATTACCATAACATCCTTTTAAATTGAATTTTGTAGCCTACTCTTGTAGAAATTATCTACAAAACTTTAGAACGGTGTTTTGGCAAACCAGTGCATAATGCTGATTCTTGTACTTTTCAGTTAATTTTTCTTCAGTGGAAAAATCGTCTTGCTTGAGAGAATTGTTTCTGCCAACATTTAAAAATGACTGTTAGAATCTGCTAAAAAGGTTTAATGTACAAATCAGAATTTAAATTTTCTATTATTGCATTTTTTTAGAATAAATATTAAAACACAAAATACAAATAATCAAGTTCAGGTTGGAGTAGGAGCAATTGAATGCATAAACTATTACCGGTGTGTGATGAAACGACAACCATGAGCAAAATCTCAGGACGTTACGCATGATCGAGGTGGTAGAGATAACAGTTCCTGATTGATCGAAAAACAGCAAAGAAGAATAATTTTGACAACTGAAGACATCCGATGTACAGGCAAAATTGAAGAAAAGTGAGAGAACAGCTAGGTTGAACTACGAATACCTAAATTGACAAGCATCTTCCAATATAGCCGTTTTTGATCAATTATAAATTTTATAAAGTTTTCTTTCACTGAAACTTTGATTCAGATTTTGGTTTTGTATACTGACGAACGAAAGAACTAATTTCTTTTGCAAAAAAGCCTGGTGAGTTTTAGTAAGCGACAAAGTCAGACTGAAGGCAAACTGAAACATGGTCTATACATAAGATAATAGTCAATTTTTCAGGAACTTAGTATGTTGTATAATATTTTAACTTGAATTTTAGTAGACTCTTATGTATCTATGTAGTAGTTTTTTACGAAAGCCCTGAAAGGCCAATGAAAATTTTCCAAATGCAAACGGAAAGCTCCAGGTGACAAGTAGAAACTTTCAATTAATAACGAAATTCCAGATGAAAACTGGAAATTTTTACTTGCCATTTGAAAATTTCCAGTTAAAAAATTTTACATTGGCCTTTCAAGACTTTCGTAGTTGTTCATATTATACACATCATTTCTTATCTCTTTCTTCTTCTTTTCTTTACCTTATCCCTATCGGTTAGGGATCGCTGTTTCTCAGTCTCCTTCTCCATTCCGTCCATTCCCTCGTGTCCTCAGATGTTAACTCCTTCTCCCTCACGTCTTTCGAGACACCTTTCCATCTCCCTCTGGGTCTTCTCCTGGGTTGTTTGTGGTTTACCTGCTGGTCTATCATTCCCCTCAAGACACGCCCTTTTCTCTTCTTATTACGTACTTATACATCTGTAGTTTCGTTCTTGAACCACTTATTCCTTAAATCGTCTTGCCTCGTCTTGCCCATAGTCCATCGCAACATCCTCATCTCCTCTACGTCCAACTTCTTTTTCTGAACCTTCTTCACGGGCTACGTATGTCTTGCTGTCATAGATTAGGTCTGGTCTCACCACTGATTTGAAAATTTTTTCCTTTGTCCTACTTCTGATTGGTTTATTACACAGCAACTTGGTAGTCTTTTTCCAGTTTATCCAACCAGCTTGAATCCTGTAATTTTTCTCTCTTTCTGTAACGTATGACCAGAGATACCTGAAGTTACGTGTCCTTGTCAAACTTTCTCTCTATAACTTCACCTCCACTGCTTTCTTTTCCGTCATCAAACCACAGGTACTCAGTCTTCTTCCTACTTATTTCGAGACCGCCTTTTTTGATTGCCTACCTCCAACTTTCCAGTGTTGCTTTTGCTTTCTCTCAACTCTCCTCCACTACAGCAATGTCGTCGACATAGTCTCTTAATAAACTAGCAAATTCAAAATTACGAAAAACAAAAGGATTTTCCGTCTTTATTTGATTGCGTACGTACATAGAGGGTAGTCTCATCACTAGATGTCCATAGCTTAAACACGTGTTGATTAAGTCATTTTAAGTCGAAAATGTCTAATGAACATCTTTCCGAAAACCAGTCGTTATGAAACTATGGCCATTTTTAACTATTATGAAGTATCAGTAAAAATTTAATAAGGAGGCACAGTTCCTTGGCCATCGTAATTACCTGGTGTTAGGCCGCTTGACTTTTATCGCTTGGGACATATAAAGAGTATAAGAGTATAGTGTATGCAGAACAGTTACACAATAAGGATGAACTTTTTCTAAGAATTATGAATACCGCTGCATTTATTTGTGTCGACCCTTTGAAAAGCTCTGTACGTCTTCTGCTGTACGAAGAGCTGATGTGTGGATAGAAACAGGAAGAGGACAGTTCTTGCAACTGCGTTAAACTTTTTCATTAAAAAAAAATAATATACTGGGTGTAAACAACATACATGCAAATATTTGGTTGGTAGATTCTCCATCAAAGATTAAGTCTACTTTGTTGTCACAAAACTCACTGTTTTCAAGATACAAGGTGTTAAAGTTTCATTTAAGATTTTTTGCTTTTTCAATATCTTGGGAACAATGCAATATATCGGAATGAAAGTTTCTACATTAATAATACTTTCGGATATTCACTGTTTTACGTTTCTAATGTTTGATATCCGTAGTAGTTGGAGAAGCACTAAGAAATTAGAAAATTTTTATTTTTAGAATTAAGAATTGATTTGACAAAGAAAGTTGCACTTGCACCTTTTCCTTAGAATGTGTCATTTTCTATACACTTGGATTTTTCAAAACCTCTCAGATCCAACGGCTTATGCTAAGGTTATATGTTGTTTCTCAAATATCTCAAAAGCAAGATGAAATATCCATATCGCATTTTCCGGCTAGAATTAAACTGCTTTGTCTTAGAACTGTTTTCATTAAGTGCCTCATTTCTGCGTTACAGGGCGTCAAAACTTTTATTTAAAATCTCTTGTTTTTTCAAGAACATAGTGAGTTCGACGCTTTATACAAATTTACACTTGATAGAATTTCGTTAATAATACTCTAGTAGTATCACATTTTAAGCAGTTAGAAGAACATATTCTGATGTTCATTATTTGCAGAAATGTTGGACATGGGATAATTAAGTAAAATAACAATAATTTAAAATTAATATCGTAAAAAAATTATAACAATTAAAACAATAAGAATTCAAGATATTAATAAGTGGTTGCACCTCCATGGGCATCAATAACTGCTTGACACCTTTGCGTCATACTTGTAATACAGTAGCCATTGCGCTCTTGTGGTGTTTTATGCCAATGAATTGGTAATACAGCTGCAAGCTGCTCAATAGGGGTTGCGGGCATCTCCCGGCGGAGTTTTTCTGGCACGAAATTTTTCCGGCATAGATTTTTTGCGGCACGAATATCTTCCAGCACGGATCTCTCCCGGCAAGTATATCTTCCGGCGTGGATTTCTTCCGGCACAGAGATTTTCCGGCATACACGTAAAATTGGGGTTTCAATTATGCTTAGTCTACAATATCATGTAGTAACGTAATATTGAGCTGGTTATAACCTATCACCTAACTTCTAACTTAACCTCTAATCTAACCTTTAACCTAACCTGTAACCTAACTTCTCACCTGATTTCTAACCTAACCTAACCTCTCACCTAACCTCTAACCGAACATCTAACCGAACATCTAACAAGCTCTTTCGGTGATGACTGGTGATAACCAGCGCAATATTATGCTACTACATGATAACATAGTCGAAACCCCAATTCTACGTATATGCCGGGAAATATCCGTGGCCGGAGAAATCCACGCCGGGAGATATACTTGCCGGGAAAGATTCGTGCTGGGATACTTTCGTGCCGGAAGATATCCGTGCCGGGAAAAGTCCATGCCAGGAAAAGCTGCCCGGTTCCCTCTAAATAGTGGTTGGTTGAGAATGGTGATTATCCAGTCGTCTTTGAAGTATATGCTATAAATGCCTAATTGCGTTTAGATCAGGTGAAAATGGTGGAAGGGGTAAATGATTAATTTTTCTTCTTTAATTGCATCTTGAACAATGCAAGCACGGTGTGGCCTAACGTTATCGTCAAGAAAAGCCATCGTTTCTTGTCCAACAGTATTGGCCCGCTTTAGTACCTGGTTTGAAATGATGTCTTGAACGTATTATTCGGCTGTGAGGTTTCCCTGAACAATGTGGAGGTTGGTACGCCATCCGAAAGATACTTCTGCCCAAACCATAAAACCGCTAGCCCCATAAGAAGTGACTGAGCCGGTAAACTATGGTAACGTGCGATGTCCTGCATTGCGATATATCCTCTGACGGCGACAATTGTTTTTGAAACAAAACCGCGACTCATCTGTATACAATATATCGTTCCAAAGCATATCCTCGTATAGCCTTAATCTTGCCCAGCGCACTCTCTGCCTTTAATGCACTGGAGTTTTTGCCAGGCATTTCAGTGGACTACATGAGGTCAGTTGTACCTCGTGTAATCGATTTCGTACGGTTTGGTCGGATACCTTTAGTCTTGTCGTAGTTTCAAGTTCTTGTTGCAGGTGTCTAGCAGTAGAAAATGGGCACATTCTGGCATTAATTATTAAAAATTAATCTTTTCGAGGTGTCGTCTTCTAGAGGTGTTTCCGATTTCTCGTAAGCGAACACATGAAACAACACTCTGTGAACATTTAACTTGTTCTGGTGTCAAATTTCGTTTTTCCATTGAAACTGTCCAATATATTTAACAATAAGTCTTACAAAGTATTAAGAATGATAATAAACTTGACCAGTTACAATCAGCGTCTTTTCAACAAACTTTATGACAATTGATATTTTTTGATAGACAACGTCTACATTGCTGTAATCGTGTGGAAAATACCTACTTGATCCAATGTTCGTTTAATAGCTACATTTAATAGTTTTGGAAATCTGCAAATCCATATAATTACAATATCCTTATTAATTTCTCAGTAGTTTAGACATAGTAATCGAATACAAATGATTGAAATTTACCTAAAGACAGATCAGAAGTGCCGGCGCTACACCAGTACATTTGACTCAACAATAGATCAGAGTAATCCTAAAAAATAAACAGAAGAATATTTGAGATTCATACATAAAAGCTTTGAGTTATGTCAGCTAGATATAATTCACATCTGTAAAATCTTGGAGTTTCAGACAACAAATGGGCCGGATTCACAGACGTTTCAAGAGTTCACAAATAGAAAAATTGTTTTGGACTTTATTCAGCTTCCTTTTT
>VTPC01091018.1:68240-86576 GCA_011009095.1 Ignelater luminosus | reverse complement strand
GTTCACAAATAGAAAAATTGTTTTGGACTTTATTCAGCTTCCTTTTTTTACTTACGTTCCTATCTGTAACAGTAAGTAAACCTATAGATAATTCGAATCAAAGCTTTTATGGTAGCAATTTAAGGCGTGAAAATCTCCTGGATTGTGTTCTAGAGTATCTTCTTGTCAGATATCAAGGAAGAATTATTTAAACTGACTTTGTTGTATTCAGCTTAACTTAATGCTAGACAGAGGGTCTTGACTTCCGATATGGAACAATATAAAAGGCATTAAAAATCCAGGAGACTTTCACGATCCCAAAACTTGCGTTGAGCAATGTAACACTACCTTTGTACCGTTTTCCAGAGATGATTATTATTGTTATAAGACTAAATCAAACCAAAGTGTGGTAAACTAAAATTTAGAATTCACCTAGTAGTGTGGTTCACAAGTTCCATTTTGGCTATTTTTTGCCTGACTTCACCAAAAATTATGATCGAGGTGTCATTCGATTCGGAATGGCATTTAGAAACTTTTCGAACATTTCGAAGTCTCGCGCAAAAAATTGCAAAAGTTATAAACAAATTCGTAAAAAAAGGGGTTTCGTTTTTTGCAAATATCTCGGAAAATATTGCAAATATCCGGAATCAAAAAAAGATCCTTAAAGAGCAGGACATTTCCTACAAAAAACTTTTAACTCCCGGAATTGTACCATCAATATTTATAATTTTAATTTAGAGGTGAAGATAGGGCTAAAAAAGCGTGATCTGGCCGCCGCGCGCGCCGCTTAGTTTGCTCTCTTTAACAAAAATTTTTTTTTACCTATTAAATATAAATATTAATAAATAAAAAAATTTAGCTATCATTGGGATACATGAATGAACAATAATCCATCGGAAAAAAATTTTCCCCACAATTTGTTTATTAGTTATGCTTTTGTTAACTAAAGAAACTTTACCAATTTTTAATTGTTTATAAAAAAGTGGAGATTGACAATTTTTTAATTTTATCAACGGGGATCTGTTCTGTAGCTTTTGGAGAATAAGTTCAAGAAGTGAAAAAATCTCAGGTTTTTACTTTACTTTAAAAAATATGGTTTTTATGTAAATTTTCAATTAGTAAAATTTCTTTAGTTAACAAAAGCATAACTAATAAACAAATTGTGGGAAAAATTTTTTTCCGATGGATTATTGTTAATTCATGTATCCCAATGATACATGAATTTTTTAATTCTTTAGTATTTATATTTAATAGGTAAAGAAAATTTTTTTTGGTAGAGCAAACTAAGCGGCGCGCGCGGCGGCCAGATCACGCGTTTTTAACCCTATTTTCACCTCTAAATTAAAATTATAAATATTGGTAGTACAAGTCCAGGAGTTAGGACTTTTTTGTAGAAAATTTTCTGCTCTTTAAGGATCTGGTTTTTGATTTCGGATATTTGCAATATTTTCCAAGATATTTGCAAAAAACGAAACCCCTTTTTTGTTTTTTACGAATTTATTTATAACTTTTGCAATTTTTTTTGCGCGGGACTTCGAAATGTTCGAAAAGTTTCTAAGTGCCATTCCGAATCGAATGACACCTCGATCATAATTTTTGGTGGTCAGGCAAAAAATAGCCAAAATGGAACTTGTGAACCATACTATAGATTTATTTCCAGGTTAGAGAATATCGAAGTAGTGAAATGAAAATCTTATCTTTCTCTTATTTGTTTAGAAGCATTTACTAAATCTTTCAAACTGTTTTTGTCATCTTTTACTTTTGAAAACAACTCTAGATGTTTAGTTACTCTATTACACGAATTTGCGTTTTTAGGTCTAAAATCAGCTAAAGCAGTGTAGAGATAATCAATGCACACGAAACGTATACAAATTAGTGAGAAATCCATATCGAGTCAAATGAATATTGCAGTATTTGTGTAAACATCGGAGAGAAATCATTCAGCTATGAATATGATCATGTTATGTAAATGTCTACGACCTTTTAGGTATTTGCTTACGGAAATTGCTGTATTTGTGAAATTGATATGAGTAAAACTGTAAAACTACAACCCAGATAATTATTGATTTTAAGGCATATTTCTATTGTGTTTTCTGGCAAATAAATCTGAGCTGCTTTCATTTTCTTAAAATCTCAACTTTCAGACACACAAAATCTCTTAAGTAATAATTATCCTGTTCCCACCTTAAGAGGCTGTTAACTGCTTGAATTTTTTTGAACTGCTGACGGAATCATTTGCATACAAATTAAAAATAGTGTTAAATTTTAACAATTTACTAAAAACTTGTTTATTTTGCAAATTCCATTAATTAGCAGAATTTTCACATAAAAATGGTGACAAAATACTCATTACCAACATTCCTAATAAATTTACCTTTTTAAGTGACAGATTTTATATCTGCCATTATCCAGATGAAGTTTGCAATTTGATCTTAAAAAAGTTTTTGTCACTACCTTAATTAATTGGTATATCTGGGAAAAAAACACATTTTATAGGATTTAAATCGAAATGGTAGTGTTTAAGGGAACGACTTACTAAATAGACTCCATTCTAACTCGATAATAGAATATGTGTGTTAACGTTTAAATTCATTAAGGTGGTAATTTATTCCAATAATGCGGTATCGAGGCCGTTATGTTTGGTTTTGCTGAAGTTAGAATCGAGCCATAAATTTTCACATCAGCTAAAGAGTTTCTGAAGTGGGTGTAACTAAATACTCTTGCTCGAACGCTTAAATCGCTATTTAATTATGTATCAGCTCGAGGAATGTATTAAAGAGTCTTTCACCACATAAAAACAAAGCCACCGTCATTAAAAGGCAGCACTAAAATTAAAAACCCACTCATCGGGAGCTTATAAAATTTCAAATTTCAATATTTAACTAATGTTTATTATACGAGGTAAGTTGTGAGTACCTAGTTAACTTTAAGATCAAATGCCATCACTTTATGATGCGCCGTAAAACTGAAAGCCGAAATAAACTGTTTTTATTAGTCCTGAAAACGAATACGTTGAAAAGACACGAGGAGGTCGGATACACCAACCTACTTTCCGTCATATAAAAAGTTACTTATTACACACATTACATAAAACCGTTGATGCACGAGATTGGACGCAAAATAACCATCATTAACATTAACGCCACTAAATTTCACTGGGTCTAAAGCACTGACTGTGGAGAGCCGCTAATAATTGTGAGAACCAGCCGAGCCATTTCATAATGAAAAATTGTGCTAGTGGTTAATTATTAGCGCTTCTCCTCTCTCACGTTTCTTATTATCTCCTTTAAAATACACCGACTTAATATACAAGTCATGTGTCATTTTTCACTTGCCACCATGTAAAAACATAATTATTTTTAAATTATGACTAATTTTCTTATTTTGCTGTTAAATTATTAAAAATTATGAAATTCCCTTTTCAAAAGATTTTTGTTTACATTGAGGAAGGTTTATTAATGTTAGTGTTTTCCAGTGTGTTTTTCGTAAAACGATGATAATATAACGAAAACATGACATCTAACAAGTTATTAGCTATTTTTCACTTTTATCGTTCTCCATGATTTTTATTTATTATGAAATAAAATTTAAGAAAGCGTTTTTCAATAACATGTTCTCGCATAAATTTTGTGACGCATTTCCCTTCTTTAGATCTCCCTTATATTATCTAATATAGTTTGAAAGAAAAATACAATAAAGGATTTAGTTGCTTGGAATTGATGGCTACTTCCTGCAAAATCTGTCTTTAATGGTATTAAACGTTATTTTTATGTAAATCTATAAAGTCCAAACATTGACTATAAAATCGTATTATAGGAAGGTAGACGGGATGGAGGCAATATTATATTTGATGCCTTACTTTGATAAATACAACAGTTTTCAGATTTGTATGAATAAACAAGTCTAACTGAAATCTTAAATTAGTCACCCACCAAAGTTCAGGTCAACATGGGTCAAGTTTTATTTACTATCGAAGTGCCTAGGTTTTTCGATCCGGTCAACCGAAATTATAGGGGCTGATCGAACTTTTCAGGTAGGTTGTTCTCTTCGAGATGATCACGCTTCAAGCGTTTTGAATCACTATTCTTTCTCATTTTTATTTAAGAAGGCTCTAGCACTGAACACAGTTTGCTGCGATTTTATTTAAAAACTTTAAAAAGGAGCTAATATTGGAGAGGAAAATTCGAGAGTAAATGCAACATTTATAACTGTCCACAACATTAATTCATCAACAAACTAGTAATAGTAGTAATAAAAGTAAACTGAAGGATTTATTTTCTGTAACAAATGCAGATTAAACAGAATTAGTTATACAGGGTGTTCGACAATTGCTGGTGCAGCGTCCCGTAGCCATATTCCCCATGTTAAACTGAGACAAAAATGTTTATCTAAGAAAGTTTCTGAATGCGTAACTGCTCCTCGAGAAAGCAATTTAAAAACTTTAAATCAGGCAACGCAAGTCGAACATACAAACAATAATTATGGAGATCTAATAACTAAACTAGCCTCACTTGATTTATTTAAGATTTATAACAAATTAATCAACTTATAAATTACAAATTTGCTCTAACTGATAGTAAAACCTAAACCTGCAAGAGGAGAGCACAGTAAGTCTGTCGCCGATCTCGATGAAATTTTTACTGGCGATTCTACATCGAAAACGAGTCGACACGTATTTTGGCGTTCGTCGAAATGGGTTCTTCGGGCCTTGCAAAAAAATGTTATAGGTCGGAAAATGTCTAAAATTGGCTTTCACAAAACTAGTGCTGTTCCCAGCTGTCTAGACCGATTTCAATTAAACTTTTATGGATGTTTCTACATCAAAAAATATTAGACCAGTGTACAGGGGTTTTTTTATATACGCCCCAGGAAGGCCAGAATAAAATTCCACCGTGCCATGCCTCCTCCGCCTTTTGTTATGAATTGTATTCCGGCCTTCCTGGGGAGCACGGTCACACTGGTCGGAAATGACGAAAAACCGGTCAAAACTAAATAACTCTCAGAATTGCTTAAATATTTTGTATATAAGGTGTTATTGGCGTCTCTGCTATCCAAAGTGATGTAGAAAATGGAAATTATTTTATTTATTTATTTGTTTTATCGACGAAATTTAAAAAAAATTGTATCTGAATTCGTACATTCCGTCTGTCTATAAGTTTGTTGCCATGTTACCGTAATTTTACGGGACATGTTATATATGAAATCAACTTAGAATTTTCTTCTAATTACAGATACATAATCAGTATTTCGATATCTCGAATAGTTTTCCAGATAATCGAGATCGAAAATGGCGATTTTTAGGCATAGTCTGTCTGTTGGTCTGTTGTCATGTTGCCGTAACTTTACAGGACATGTTATACATGAAATCAACTTAGAATGTTTTCCTGATTACAAATACGTAATCGATATTTCGATATCTCGAATACTTTTCGAGATAAGTGAGATCGAATTTCTTTCCTTATTTATTTGTCTTCCTGCTATTTGTTGTATATTTTTAAGACAAATATTATGTCGTTTTTCTGAACTATTACACTGCACAAAGTATCAAATATAATATTCATACTGACATCATTTTCAATTGTTTTTCAATAAAAAAGTGGCTGAGTTTTAAATTTGTTAAAAAGAATCGTGTTCGCTTTGTTTGCGGGTGCAGTTCAAACATGGCAACCTGATTTTTGAATAAATTTGTAACTTAGTCGTTTTCAACGAACTCCAAAGGAGTCCTTACTAAATTTGCAAAGTCTCTCTGTCTGTCCGCCCGCCCTCATTCTTTTAAATTTTGAAATTTTTACTTCAGATTTGGATTTTACATCAAAAACTAAACACAATGTGCTGTCTTCATTTCTTTGGCCGCCGAAACTTGAAAGATTTTCAAAAAGTTTTTTTTACTTTAGAATCGCATTTTACATCAAAAAATAAGAGAAAAGTATACTTCTATCTTTTTGATGTCATCTCGGTAACATGGTCGAAATAACCGCCAAAATTTGAAAAAAAGTAACAAAACGGAATTCGTTGTGGTTATGCTTTGCATTCCCAGATGTTTTATTCTAAAATTAAATCACCGATACCAAAGTATTGGGCTTCAGTTTTGACTAATAAAGTTTATTTTTGCACATTTGGTCAGTGGCGTACCTATGGGGTGACGGGGGCGGTCCGCCCCGGGCCTCATTTAGCACTTACAAATAACTATTGTTGTTTATACTTTTACTATTTTTTCAAAAAAAAAAACAAATGCCCTCCACATTAACTACAAGTTTAAGACTCGAAAAGCATAATAAATTGAATATACAGGGTGTTTGGTTCACCGCCGTATATCCGAAAAGGGGTGGTAGAAGACATGATTTAGAACTTATTTAACCTAATATACTATTATACAAAGTGTCACGGTTTTTGAGATATTGTTATTTTTCATAATTTCACCCAATTGGACGTATTTCCCCATTTAAATGTGAACACCGCACTATTGGAAACTTTTAATTTGAAGGTAATCATAATTTTATGATCTTTTTTCAGTTACTCTATTAGTTTTAGTCATTTCCATCCACTCCTACAAGTGATTAAACAAATTAGACCCGGAGAAAGTTAAAAAAAGTTATGACTCTAAAATTTAACTTTTACTTCATAAGGCTATAAAAGAGAAAAATCCAATGGGTAATTATGTTCAATAATTTTTAGAAACATTCTTGTTCTTTACCCTTTAAAATGGCATACCACACTTTTAACCACCTGCAGATTTCTAGGACTAACAGGCGACTTGAATACAAAGGAACCGTTTGCCCACACAAAAGCAATCACTTGATAACACATTATTTGTTGCAGGTTTGGCTTCATAACCATTGGCAGTGTTGATTTTTGCATTTTCAACCGTTAATTTTGTGATTTTTGCATGTTGCAGGTCCTTATCAGTTTGCGTTGAATTCTACGTTTTATTACAAGCGTTTAATTGGACTATTAAAAAGCATTGAGTCTACATTGAATTACACTTGTTTGATTGGACTATTAAATAGTGATGCTCCCCAGACATAATAACCGGAGGGTGTCAAATACGGTGATCGAGCAGGCCATATTATCGGCTCGTTTCGCTCTATCTATCTTTTGGGAAAGTTGGCATTTAGAAAGTTTTTACAGAACAATTTGGACGATATTTTGGATGAAGTGCGACTAGATAGGATCCGACAAATGATTTTTCAAAACGATGGATGCGCTGCCTACTATCGGATAGCCGTAAGAGATTTTTTAAAGGTCAATTTTCTCAATATGTGGATAGGGCGAAACGGGCCGATAATATGGCCTGCTCGATCACCAGATTTGACGCTTTTGGGTTATTATGTCTGACGAAAGTATCATATTCTTCGTCAGCATTAGAACAGGCCTCGTGAGTCCACAGCCGACACATAGAACACTGGATCCATCCCTCTTTTGCACGTGATTGTGAATACAGTTCCTTGCAAAACATGCAGGCCTCGTGGTCTTCTACATCTAAAGATGATTCTTGCACCACTTTCTTCTCTTCTTTATTTGTTATGGTTTCATTTGCTGTTTTTTCCTTCTTCTTTTCTTTCTTCGCCTTTGAACCCTTTTTGTCTTGAGTCGGACTGAACAATCTTCGTTTAGGGGCTTTCTTTTCCTGTCTCTCCTGTTACTCTTTTTCCAGTTCCAGCTTATATGGAGAGGAAGTGAGAATAGCGGTTTTTCCTTTTGTTCGATTATTCTTTATCTTGACCCTTTATTCTTCTTGCGGAAGAGCCATCAGCATTCTAGGGGAAATTGACTAGGAACCACAAAAGGATGTTGATGGTTGAGGTTTTAAATCCTTAGGTGCCTGAAGAAGCTCAGCGCTGGGGCCTCTCTGTGGTGTCAGAGGGAGCAAACAAGTGCTATGGAAATACATCGCGATTAAACGGGTATATTTCCGTTTTTTTTTTAAACCTGCGATAGCTGTTTGCATGACAGCTGCTCTTGTGAATGCAGCAGTAAAGAGTTTTCAAATTTGGTAAACGGTCACAGCACGACCAGGGTGTGCAACCAGCGATTTTGTTACCTCTTGTTCATAGGAAGCGCTGAGTGGCGCCATAAATGAAACATCTAAAAGCTGGAGGCGGTGAGTGGTATAGGGAGAAAAGCACAGGAGAGTAGCATTGTTTTCACGAGCAAGATCAATTAGTGCCATGCTTTTGGAGTGGGATCTATGTCCATCTAAAATCAAAATGACAGTTTTTTGCGGTTAAGGGGCTAGCATACTCAATGAAGCTTCTGAATCAATAAAGAAAAGATTTAGTGTTGATCCATCCACTTTCATGATAGAAGGCAAATTATCCCGGAAGAGCATCATCCATCAATAAAAGATTTTCGCATTTACGCGGAAAAACAAACATTGGAGGCATGGAATTTCCAGCTGCATTCATGCAGGCTTCAGCAGTAACAAGAACTCCTCTTTCAGCCGAGGACAAGCAGCCCACTTGTTTTTTCCTTGAAGAGTTAATACCTTTGACTGTTTGTTAGGCACTGTTAAGACTCCAGTCTCGTCGACATTATAAATATCGTTGGGGGAAAGATTATGTTTTTGTTCGGGAGATTGTTTCGTTTAGCTAGTCCAAATGCAAGTCTCCATAGGTCATGCAAGTTAAGTCCAAAGAGTCTCTCTTCTAGAAACAGAATATGGTTAACTAGCTCTGTTTCTTGGGCTTTTGTGAAGACTGTATTAAACCTCCCAAGAGATTTTTCTGCTACCGATGCTGGAGACAGGCCACGTTGACAAACCTTCTTAACTGTATCTTTTAATGTAGACTGTGAGGTACTGAAGGTTTGTGCAGCTTTCTTGTAACCAATCCTCCCTTTTAATACTTCTTGAAGTGCCCTCATCATGCAGTCTGCTGACCAGCGCTGCCTGTTTCTTTTCCTTTTGTAGTTTCGTGGTATATCTGAAAAAAAAGAATGAGGTTTAGAAAAAGCGTGTACACTCACTCAGTCAGTATTAAAACTGTGGAGCAAAACCGGGTACTACCCGGTTTTGACATGTTGTAAACAAGATGGAGTCACAGCCTTATGCGAGTGAGTTAAGAATCGATAAACATGTTAAATTATGTGTCTAAAGTTAAAAGAATCAGAATTGCACTTATCTACAACAATGCACCGTATGTGTGTGAAGGACACAGCACGAAGACTCAACACAAAATTGAAGAATTTTGCTGAAAAAGATTAAAAAATTTATCACAACACAAAGTGCGTGTACCGACGTCTAGAAGTGAACTTTGCCTTTTCTACTTGACAGCTTTTAGTAGTTCAAGCGGTCTCCACTAGATCGCAGCACATTACTAAGAAGATACGGGGGTACCCGGTTTTACCCCACTTTCCCTCAAGTTACATCTTATTTATTTTCCAAGTATTCCATTTTTATAAAACGATTTGTCAAATCCTGCAAAATAACCACTCACAGCATCCATAACTTCAGCATCACATGAAATTTTCTTTTTTCCAATCCATTTTTTCAGACTAAGGAACAATTGGAAGTCGCAGGTACTAAGGCACGTATTGTAGTAATTTGAATTTGAATTCGTGTATTTTAGCTATTGCAATTGATGATGTTTGGGATGGTGCATTGTCCTGATGGAAAAGTGGTTTTTTCTTGGCCAAGTGTGATCATTCTTTCTTGATTTTGTCGCTTAATTCTTGCTACAAGTTTGTATAATACTCTCCGGTGATTCTTTTTCCTTTTTGCAAATAATCTGTAAAAATGACTCCGGATACATCTCAGAAAATAGCGGCTATATCCTTTCCAGCTGACTGGACTTTGCCTTCTTTGAAGAGGGTTCGTTGCTCCCTGTCTACTTCTTCAATTGTTCCTTCGTCTTCGGTGCGTAGTGGTGGATCCATGTCTCATCCACAGTTATGAATCTCCGCAAAAATTTATTTGGGTTACGCCTGAAACCTTCCAAACACTTGGACGAAACATCCATTCAAACACGTTTTTCATGCATTGTTAACAATCGCGGCACTCATCGCGCACAGCTTCTTCATGCTCAAATGTTCGTGCAAGATGTCATGCACACGTTCAATTGAAATGCCCACCATCTCTGATATGTGCCTAATTTTGCATCTGCGGTCACCCAACGCGATTTTATGGATTTTTCTATCATTTGTTTAGTTGTTACCTTATTTAGACGATCACTTCGGTGTTCATCTTCACAACTTGTTTAGCCACGTTTAAATTCAGCAACCGTACCGTACCATTTTAAACGACGATTCACCACTTTCCATTTTTCCAAAATGTACTGATAGCGCTCTCTTTCACGACTTGTTAAATACAAACTACGCAGTTTATCAAACTGTTATTTGAATTTGCTCGTTTGAGGGATGAAACAAACCAGCGAGAAAACAATTTTGTTATTAATATTGTCGTACGTACTTGATTTACTTTAGTTATGAAACCACTCTCGTATTTATATTGAAAAATATTCTTCGATGTAGAAACACCCATGAAGTTATAGTTACACATACACATCAGTACTAACATCATCATCATCATCATCAAGTCGTAAGCACCGTCCCCTTCTGCAGTTTCCTATTGCCTTAATCTGCCAAAGTAGAACTTTGACTTAACCCGAAGATGCTAGTATGGTGGATGAATTAATACTTAGTACAGCTTGACAGTAGAACTTATGGTTAACAAATCTTGTTTAGCTTTGCTAACTAAGCTGGCATTTATTCTAACTAGTTGCACATTAACTCTACTATCGCTACCTTTGCGAAGATTTCTCGGAAACCCTTTTTCCACTGCGGCAACCTACGTTTAACAATCAGCAAGAGTAGTTACTGGCGCCGACAAACAAATAAACAAAAAAAATCTGGCGCTCGAGTATCGTTCGAAGTGACAGAATTTCTGGTTTCCGAGGAGGAACTACAGGCCTGCACGGACCAGGTTTTTTAGTCGGATTAGTGTCAGGCCCGGCCTCAGCTTAAACATACATCGGGCTTTTCGGGTTGTTTGATCTTGTCTGTCCGGGCCTGTCGGGCTGTTTGGACTTCCTGGGCCTGTCAGACCGTTCGGTTCGTCAGGTCTTCGGGTCTGTTAGACTTTCCTCGGATCTATCGAGTGTTTGGATCAAGCGGGTCGTTTGAATCTCACGGGTCGTCAGACCTTTTGGACTTGAGTCCCTCGGGCCAATAGGGTCGTTTGGATCTTTTGGGCATGTCAGGCCACAGGGGTCTGTCGGGCCATGCGAGTTATCGGATCATTAGAATCTGTCGAGCTATTTGGACTTTTCGGGCAGTCGGGCCTGTCAGGCTATTTGGACTTCTCAGGCCGTCTGGTCTTTTGGACTTCTCGGCTTGTTGGGTCCCTAAGACCCTTTAGATCTTTCAGTCCTATCGGACCTCTCGGGCTTGTCAGATCATACGAGTCTGTGGGGCTGTCAGGGTCTGTCGGGCCTTTTGCACCGTCTCGGCTGTCGTGTCTGTCGGTCTGTTGAGGCTTTATATGCACGAATCAACAAAATTACGTTTTTTGCAAAACAAGAGTCTCTTTCTCCGTTTCAGTCATCATCGTCCGCTACAGCCAATTCATATCTATCTACACGTGTTGTCACTATTGCGGCTGCAACATCAAGGCCTGACTTCTAAACATTTGGGCACTAACCAACAACAGTGACAATTTCTGGGCACCAACATAACAAATGTAACTAACAATTTTGCAACATGCCATCCGCTCTTCACCGCTTTTACTCCCAGTCTTTGTTTGCCGACCTTCGCCGTCTTAGTCAGCATCTACAACTGCCGTCAACACCAACTCAACAACCAACAACGTCGGATCCATTGGCCTTTATCTCCACAACTTTACATCAGATCTTGTCTACACTACACTATTTTTGTATCTACGTTTGCCAAATCTTACTACATCTTTATGAGCAGACCGAAGAGATTCCATTGAGCTACTTTTTGTCATTTAATATTTTTAAAATGTGATCAATAAATTCTTTTTTCGCTATTATGTAGTCTTCTCTTTTGAATGAAATTATATAGAGTAGCTTGGCTCAATTCTGTTAGCAGTTGGTTTTGTAACTACATGTTAGTTACGCTCTACCGACCTCCAGATATGGTCTTAGTTTGTATTCCTTTAAAAATGCGATCGCTCTGTTCCTAAAACTTACATAGTTGTCTTTCTTTCTAAAACCATAGCATACAGCGTCTCTACTAAAAGTTTTTGAGTTTGATAGGACATTGAGCATTAGTGACCGAATAGAACTTACAACTTTTTGTGTATTTTACTATTCAAGATGTCATAGTTACTTAATGCTTCAGTTAGGAATAAAATTAATTTAAGATTTTGCCAGCAGTCCTGGACTAGTGCGATGATAATGATCATTGTGAAAGTGGTTAGGTACTGACCAACAGCATCACAGCCACAGCGCTTCGGGACACCGAACTTCGTGCGCTGCGATCATGGATGCTTCGACAAACGTTCTGAAGTTGGGGATTCCGGAGTTGTCTAGTCAGTAGTGTAGAGTGCGACATTGATGAAATATAGATACATCTTAAGCAGTGCGGTGGTTTGGGCGTGCCAACTAGACTGTAGATGGAGATGATGGTAACGACGGCAGTTTGTTTCTGAGGTTGTAGTTTGGGAGTTTGGTAACGGTCGGTAGCACTAGACGGTGGTTACAGTGATTGTGCTGAAAAAGGATCCAGTGCAAACACATCCATATCCCTTGAGCAACGCTATGGCCGGAGGGATTCTGAGCCGGATGCTCACGACTCTTCAGACGTAAGGTGAACCCATGGAGATCTGTAGCCGAACCAATTTCCGAATTGGCAAAAAAAAAGTCTTAAATCCTACCTGCAATGGACTGAAGAAATATAAAAAAAACATCTGGATCCGACTTGATTTAATTTTACTAAAATAAATCAGACGCAGTCTAATAAAGTCTGTTAACATTTTAACAGAAGCCGAAACTTCGATTTGCCCAAAAAAGCTCAATTTCTTTGGACATTTTGATTGATCTTGAAAAACTCTACAAGTTTTTGCCAAGTTTCTAAATATAACTTTTCAGTTGGGGTCTTTTCTATTAAAGAAATTTTGGAGGTTTCAGAACCAAGATCAAAAATATTGGAAGAGAGTGTTTTTTGATTCTCAAAGAAATGTACCTGTCATGAGAAAATCTCTTCAGCTCGATGAACCGCAAAATACTTGCTTAACTTAAGAAACTCGGTAGACCCAAAAGCTCAAGCATCAGGAAAAATCAATCTGTACGTGTTATCTTGCATTCTTGGACACTTACAG
This sequence comes from Ignelater luminosus, assembly GCA_011009095.1. Classification (NCBI taxonomy): domain Eukaryota; kingdom Metazoa; phylum Arthropoda; class Insecta; order Coleoptera; family Elateridae; genus Ignelater; species Ignelater luminosus. The sequence continues at coordinate 73,321 of VTPC01091018.1, read as the reverse complement.
CACTTAGTACTTAAATATCTAGCTCGCCCTTTTTCTAAAGAGTCTCTTTGCACATAAAAAACTTATTACGAATTCGCAACACCAAGACTTTAAAGTTGCATGTCAAATTAAAAAAAAACAAAATTTTCTTCCAGAAATAAAGCAGATTTAATTTGTAAATTAAAGAATTTTATATAGGTCTTAACTTTTGTAACAAAGAACATGCCCACTAGAGTAGAAAAACTACCAAGTAGGGAAGGCGCAGTTATGTGGCAAAATTATTTGCCTTATTTCTACGTCCAAGCTTCATTTTTGTATTGTTTTAACATACATCTTTAAATAACACAAGAACAATTTTAATATTAGTCTGAAAATGTATTTACGTCCTAATTCTTTTCTCTTATTAGTTATCCTATTGTATCTCTTGACCAGGAATTTAGGAAAAAAGTTCCATATATATATTTCACCGGAAGTCTCCTGTATTTCCCAACGGATACAGACAAATTTACTTAACGTGAGGGACCCCCGTATTATTTACTTTATTTCTTCTCATTTTCCGCGTTTTTTATTTTCCTACACAAAAACTACACGAGCCAGAAATAATGTGTAAATCCAAGCAGCAGCGGTCGCATCGCATGACAGAAACTAATGACTTAATCATATTTGTTGCTGTCCATCTGTCAGTCCAACATTTTAGCCACAGTCCAGAAAGTTAATTTTGCCGCTGAAGCTCGCGCATTTTGCAAATTCTCACATCCAACCTGGGAGTTGATGTATCCGTCAGTCGCTTTTTTTTTCGGGTTCTTTAATTAAATTAAGCTCCGGTTTATACTATAATGATTATCTGTTCTAATTTAATCAAAACTCTAATCCTTATTTTTTGTCGTTAATTAAATTTAATAAATTAGTTTGAAACAGACTAGGTAATATAAACTTTTTCGCGACTATTAATGAAGTAACCTAGCGTGACAATATACAGAGTGCAGAGTAACGTAGACTCATTTTTACGTGGTAATAAACGAGGGTAACCCGTAATTATTTTAGCTTGTTGGAGAAAATAATTCTACTATTTGCGAAGCATTTATTGCATGCTCGGTGTCGTCCCTTCTGCAATTCTAGAATTTTAGTATCGCCTGTAGAAAAATAAAATGTTTACCAACATGCAACATTGTTTTACCAACCTTTCGGCCCATCTGTGTGTATTTTAAACCCCAAATTAATACCATTCGAGATAAAATATCTGGAAATGCCGAAACTTTTTAATAATCTGGCTAGATCGAAATACAAAGGGGAAAAGATAAAATTGATGTATAACTTCAGCTTATCGTCTAACATAAATTCTATCGCTTCCATCGCTATCCGAAAATGTTAGCCAATTAAGAAGTTGAAAGCTGAGGGAACCGTGCCTTGGTAGATGCTCTTTCAGTCGGTAAATGATTATAAAGGGCCCCTGGAACATGCCGATCATTATACTGCTTTGTTTACAAAATCGTTTGTGATAGCTGTTTTGGGAGTGTTTGCTGACAAAAGGCTGTTATCGAATAGAAAAGGCAAACTATTCCCTGGACTTCAAAGCGTCGAGGTTTCCCTTTATATAATGGACAAAAAAGGCCACCTCTTTAACAAGAGGTAACACACGTCTACCGTAAATTACAAAAAATAATAAAATGTCAGCGAAAAGCATCTAGAAAATGCTGAACCTGTATTTAGTACAATTTGCATTGAATTTAAATTTCATCCTGTCTCGTTTTCTTTTCTAATTATACTTGATTTTGTTGAGCGCTTTGAGAATTAAGCAAAATGTTTTTTTAATAGAAACTGTAGGAAGAAGAGCTGAACTGTCTTGCAATGGAAGTAGAATTATCTATAAAAACTTAAGCTTTTTCAGGAAGTAATTAAATTCTGATTAAAGTTTTATTACTTTAAAACGTCTGCATCTTAATGTTATTTCTTTTCTGACAGAGAGCTTATTTCTAGCCTTAAAGGAGGATTTCACTTTAAGGATTCGCTTTTTGAATTAAAAAAGTTAAACTGTTTAAATCTTAAAAAGAAAATTGATAATTGTTCTTAGGAATGAATTAGACAGGTCGTAAAAGGCCTTCTTTGTTGTATCATTCTGTGATTGCACCCGGAAGAAGATGATTTTTTTAAAAATTATTTATAGTGTTTTACTCAAAGATATTGGCATCTCTGTGCTCTAGAAATTCGACCCATATTAGTTGTTAAGGGTTTCTGGTTTATATAGCGAGATAAGTAAAGTTAAGCATTAAGAATATTACAACCAAAAATTGCTTACACTTTTGAAGTTTTCGCTCCAACAGGGTCGAATCTAAATTATTCATTGTAATACTTAATATCAACGACCAAAATAGAGAATGCCCAAGGAATTAGCTACTTTTGCGTAAGAGAAACGACTTGATTAAAGACAAATCTGAGTTGCCCAAAGACAGTATACTGTAATACATACGACATATTAATTAAAATATAAAAGTGTGAACTTCGACAATATTCGTTCTGTAAACAAATATTTTACTTGATGTCCTTCAAAGTCTAAAATGATTGACATATGAAACGCTCAGAATTATGAAGAAGTACGAACAAACTGAAGTATAGACGCAATAATGAAGCTGCTTACAATATGTATCAAGACGACGTATTTTCAATTAAGCAGCAAATTCTACCAGCAGGAGTTTGGTATGGCAATGGGTTTACTACTCTTCCCAATTATGAGCAACATCTTCATGAAGGAGTCTGAGCAGGAGGTGATATCTCAGTCTCAAGCAAAGCCAAAATTGTGGCTAAGGTATGTCGATGACACCTTTGTGATATGGCCAAATGGGACTGAAGATCTTGACAACTTCCTACACTCCCTTAAAAATCACCGTCTTTTGACTAAATTCACAATGGAAGTAGAGTCTAAACAACAACTATCGTTGCTGGATGTCTTGGTTCGAAGGGATGGAGACAAGTTCACAACGAAAGTATACTGGAAACCCACTCACAGAGGTAGATACCTGCATTACGACTCCAACCACCACAGAAGTGTAAAACAGACGTCGCAAGATGCCTATATGATAGAGCGAAGACAATATGCTTTAAAGAAGGAGACCTGAAGAAGGAGAGGGAGAGGATGGATACCCTGATACTATAGCAGCTGACTTAATACCTGCAGCTAACCTAACGTCCAAAAATAACCAAAATAGAAAGGATGAAACAGGCACAGCCGTCATCCCGTACGTACTGGGCGTCTCCGATCAACTCCGAAAACTCGGAACCAGGTGTAACATACGCACGGCGTTCAAATCCTCGCGGACGCTTAGGAAAATGATCACCAAAACCAAACCCAGCAACGAAGACCAGCGGACGAAAAACTGTGTCAACAACGTTCCTTGCAATTGTAGCAGGAAAAACGGGCAGTTCCCTACGGGTGAAACTTTAAGAACACAAAAATAACATCAAGAAGTGAGACAGCGATAAATCGAAAATCGCGGAGTACGTATGGGGTGATGATCACCGCATCCAATGGGGCAATGCACAAATAGTGACCAAAGAGGAAAACACAACTCGTAGAAAAGTAAAAGAGACCACATATATAGCGCTAGCCGAAGAACCGATATGCCAGGCTAGCTTATAAATAAAACCCATATGGATGCCAATACTGCACAAAGAACTAAGGTGCAGCCGCCAACAGACGGCGAAAATGCCTACTGCGTAACACGTACAGTAATCTACTGTGCATCCAGCTACAGAAATGCAACTTATATTGAACTTACAAAACTATATAAGTAGACCGCCCCAGTAGTTCAGTGTTTCAAGCACCCAACGTAGTAATTAAATTAGCGATTATTGTCCCTGATTCGCATCCCGCTCGGTGAGGTCAAAGATTTACGGAAAACGCAAAATAATAAACCAAACCGCCCTCCTCAGGGCAAACGCCTGAAGACTATAGCAGGGTCAGCTTCCGAAACGTCGCGACAAAATCGCAACAGAGTGTGGCAATAGCCCAATTAACACCTCAAATGAGAATCTACACTCATCAACTTTTAGACAACTGAGATTTTATTAAAATTCCGGTTTAAAAAGACCCTCAGAACGGCCATTAAATTGCTAACACGACTATTACTAATTTAGTTCTTTGTTTTCTCTCAGATATTTTGCTTCTTCAGTTAATGGTACAAACACATACCTATCTCATGCCATTCATTGGGGATCAGAAAACTTCATTTCTTCAACCTTTCAGGGTTGAAAAAGAGGTCAAGTAAGTATCTACATAATAGTAGTGATTTGAGATAGTAAACTAACCTTCAAACTTTACATGGGAAGAATAACAAAACTAAAAAAGTTCTTTGAGCATGTAGTAAACATTTGGCAGAAACTGAAAATTTCCCTCCAGGACGATTTACTGGATATATTATAAAAACCAACAGTAGTCGTGGAGATCCTGTTTAATTTATTTCCTCTACTTGATGATAAATTTGAGGACACTAACCGAGGCCTACAAGCTTAAAATCAACTCGACGGAAGGGAGAACTTGGGAAGGATACTCTGACATTTTCGAAAAATTAAATAACACCTTACACCTGATGTTATGCCCGATAAAATAAATAGAACGTATATCTACAAAACCTTTCCTGTTTTTATTCCTTCACAGAAAGATTAGAATCGAGCACGAAGTACCTTGGAGTTAAATGTTTATACAGATAATTCCAAGACATTGCAGGAATGTATAGGATGAGTTTGCAGGGATGCAGGGCATCTGTTAGTTTTGGTTTACACAGATCTAGTATTTCATGAGAAGCAGCAACTATTAAGAGAATAACTACAATAGTAAGAGCATCTCTCCATAACTTCATAGTTACTGGAAACTAGTAAAGTCAGTTTTTGCATAAGATTATGACTTAGTGCGTCCCAAGCTAACTTCAGATTTTTCTACCCTTGCACCTTACACCAAGCAGTATCTAGAAAGTGTAATGAAGTAAGTCAAAATAATTTCACACGATTTTGTTCAGTCATACAAATACGATGATTGCTATTGAAATGTTAAAGCAAATGCCTGGACAGTTTTCAAGATTCAGTTGGTTTTTTAAAACTGTAAATACGTA